>JAODAI010462957.1:0-22049 GCA_027575025.1 Scotoplanes globosa | reverse complement strand
TACAATCAACAAAATGAATAATGACAAATATATTAAGTGCGCAGAAATTCAATTTCAGATATTATTTGTGCGACATTATATTTCTCAGTGCGACAAATATAGGCTAGCTAAAACGTTGCCTAGCAGGATTCAAACCCGGGCCTCATTATTGCAAGTCGAGCACTCTACCGCTGAGCCAGCTCACCTCTCCATGTCACATGGGCTCATCGACCTATCACAGGATTTGACACTATCTGGTAATTGATTCCAAAGTGCAGCAGCTGCAAATGCGAAACATTTACTGCTGTATCAATCGATATTGGAAAGTGTCTGAACTATTTGATCTTTGCTAGAAGAGCGCAAGTTGCGAGAAGGTTTATAAGAATGAAACAGTTCACCGATGTAAAGCGGCTGATTAAATCTAAGCCCACAAAAGGTAACAACAAGGATTTTGAAGAAAATGTAGGACTTAAAAGGAAGCCAGGGTAGATTATGAAGTACTGTATAATATGATTATGTCTCGAAGATATTTTAATAATACGACTCAATGGCTATATTAGTGCGGGAGAATTTATTAGCAGTTCCGACGCGTAATTACTGCTAATCAAAATCATAATTGATTAGCAATTACTACATTTTGTGTAACAAGCACAGATATTGCATTTCATGTCATGTGAGGTATTCAAATATCTATAACATACTAAATTTGAGTGAATACCATTATAAATCATGCATATCTCATCATTTGAGTACAGTGGAAAATAAATTGAAAATAAATAAAATGATTAGCGTTTACTTTTTTGGGTAATCAAAACAAATTTGGTTCGCAAAAGCGCCCTCTTGAGTGACAATTGCGATGCAAACCCCACTAATATATTCCGTGCGTTAATAACTTTTGGGAAGCCTAAAAATCTCTTGATTTGATAATCCAAACAAAAGAGAGTTACAAAAATCAAGGTTTGAAGAAACACATGCACAAATTAAAGTTTTGGCACTCTTTTGATCAAGAAAATCTTGATATACAAAACATTTTTAAGCTGCATATTAGCAGTCCTCCACGTATGAAAAATGCCAGGAGAGCATATTAATGCTCTCCTGGAGAGTTTCAGTTTCAGGAGAGCAATAGGTCTTCTCGATTTGATAGTCACCGTTTAGTCGGTTAATAATGTACATAATAATGTGAAGGGAAGTTTTCTAAAGTAAAACACGAATAGGACTAGGTCGAGTAGACCCCCTCCTGTCTTAAAATAAGGTAAAGACATGATAACTAAAAACTTTTTAGGAGCGTTATAGAGGGCACTCCTCGGTGCCTGTCAGGAGCGTTTAAGGAGTGTTATGTGTAGTACGTATCTACTCGAAAGAGCTCCTTAAACATGGAGGCCGCTGTTATGAAAAAACATTGTGAATTGAAATAGAAGGTACTCCTGTTACCTAGATGCTGAAGTGCTGTTAATAATTACCTCATTCTTCAAATGCACATTGATGTGTATACATGGTACAACATAATGTAATATCAATTGTTGATTATGCCGTATTCAGTATGTTTATTAATGTTGTGGTTTTGGTTTGCTGGCTGAAATTACTTTTATTGTCCTGTATTTCTATTTTTATTATATATTGTGAATTTTTACTCTGCAGAGAGCATATGAAGTGTCCCACCTTATCCTGTCACTGGAGAAGACTGCGTCACATAGCCCTGTGTTAGCCTAGCAGAGCCATCCGTGCAGAGCCATCCATGCAGAGCCATCCATGCATGAATGACGGCACTAAAAAACTACAACTGGATATGGAATCCAACTGTAACATGTCTAGCCTGCTACTGATGGAGCCTGCTACAGATGGAGCAAAATCATGCAAACTCAACAGATAACACTTTCATAGAGAAGAAAATCATGTCAGAACTATGCGACATGGCTATATACTTCAAGGTTAAACTCAGCTAGTTCTTCCATGCAGATGAATATCATGTCAGAACTATGTCACATCGCTACTTCAAGGTTAAACATCAACGCAAACTTAGATAACTCTCCCATACAGATGAATGTACAATCAAAACCTTGTGAAATTAGTACTGATACTGATTCTTCAACTGGACCAAACATCAAGTTGGGTACAGTAAGGAGTTGTCCCATAGATCGGAGTATCAAATCGGAATCATGTGAAACGACTACCACATGTGTTATGACAAACCCTAAATCAGTAGAAACTTGTTACACCATGGAACATAACGTCAAGTTGGAACCATGTGAATCGGCTATTGCAGGCCGAAACACCGAAACTTGTTGTTACACCATGGAAGCAGCCAAGACTACTTCTAAAGAGTTAAATATTATAAACGCAGAACCAGTGTTAAATTGTTCCGTGGGACTGAACAGTAAATCAGAACCATGTGAAATGATTATTCCTTCTTTAGATTTAAACCCTGAAAATGATTGTCCCATCGAACTGAACATCAAATTAGAACCTTGTGACATGACAGCCACAGAGTTAAACTCAAGTGCAGAACCTGTAGAAAGTTATCACATAGAACTGAACATGAAATCAGAACCAGTGGAGAGTGTTATACCACAAGACATTGATGCCAAATCAGAGGCAATTACAGTTAATTGTCAAAACAACGATGGTGCATGTTCCAACCTGGATAGCACAGAACATGAAGATCACAACATCAAAAAAGGTAAATATAATTTTTTGAGAGTACTCAATAATCCATATATCGACCTAATATGTGTCTGTGTGAGAAGCGGTGCTGCCGATTGAGTATTATGCCGACCATGGTCCCCTCTCTCTCTACCTCATGAATCCCTAAAGAGGTGTGAGGAAGAAAATTCTCTTTGACAACCGCATCATTGGCCAAAGCTCTCCACCTCCCACTATCCGTAGCCATGACCCTCCAATCTCCATCACCTCAAACTTTCCTAAAATCCCTCTTAAAATCCCTCTCAACACAGTCCTTCCAACACAGTCCTTCCATCTCAAACGAGGTCTCCTCCTACCCCTTCTACCAAACCTCCACATGTGACATCGCGATTTGGGAGAGTCGCCCTTCCATACATTCTACATTTGCAGCCCACCTCTTGCGCCGCCTTAATAACTCCCTACCCTAGGCCTCTCTGTAAGAGGAGTATTCATCCCAATCTCCTCCCGAATATGCTCCAACCTCCTTCTATTCACCCGCTTAACCCCCACAATCTTTCTCATCCAATTATTTTCGCATATTTGGAGTCGCTGTTGTTGAGCACCGGACAGGGCCACCATGTCTCAAGCCCATAAATACATGCATATGCTGGGATAGCACATATACCCATTACCTTCCCTTTTAATTTCTTCGAAATATGTCTATTTGACATAACACCCTCTGCATTTCTCCAGGCCAGGGCCTCTGAGTGGATCCATTTACGCACCTCCCCATCAGACCACCCATCCCCAGAAATCATTCACCCCAGACACGCAAAACTACCTCTCTGTCTGCAAGGGTATACCTAACTCCTGTCGTTATATGCCCACTGATAAAACCTCGTCTTATACAGGCTCATATTCAACCCATGCCTCTCAAATAAACCCTTCCATTCTACCAGCATGTCCTGTCTAGCCAAAAATATATGGGCTTCGAGGTCCTGGGTGGTAACGGGGCAGAGCAAGAGACATGCCTTCGACGGATCGTCCCAAAGGTAAGACATTTATTGGCCGTTCACAGTTGGCTACTGCCCACGGACCATCATTTTGGATGTAGTCGGCTGCTGTCATTTTGACAGATAGTTTCTGCAAAATCTGATCTTCCACGATGTTTGTACAAGGTGTAGTAGGGTCAAACTTGCGAAAATGTTCACGGTTTGTAATTTGGAGGGATGATTGACTCAAGGTTTCTTCGTTGAAATAGTATTGCACAGGGAAGGTACGCATTCAACCCGTCGTATGTGTGGATGTGTGTTTGTCGGTGACACCGGCTTAGGTACGCTGTAACTGAAACAACAGGAAATTAGGATTGAACTGAAACTCAAGACAATTGTCCGCCCATATTGGGAAGCGTTCCCCTAATCTATTCCACATTATACTTCCCCTTTACCTATATTTTAACAAATAGTATGACCTCATACAGCTATAGGTCAGTTGTATAAGGTCATACTATTTGTTAAAATATAGGCAAAGGGTAAGTATAATGTTACATAGATTCAATAACCATGTTATATTCTTATATTTTGTGCTTAGAGGCCAAAGGTCACATGTCCCAAACTGATTTTCTTCGGAGCGTAATAACTCCATTATGGTTGATCCCACTGTGGTACATATTTCGGACTTGGTTGATCAATGGGAACCTGACGAATCATAAAAACGAACTTAATTTTGTGCTGGTTAAAGGACACTCAAAGTGATAAAAAATTATATAAAACTTGATGGAAGCATTTTGAGGAGCTAGAACATTGGGAAATGTGATCGACTGCCCGAGACGCATCAGACAAAATCTTTCAGGGTATTTTGGGGCACTTTTCCTCGCCCCTTGATCTTTCGATGACCTTTTATCTCCAGAGATCGTATAGACTTTCCGTTTATTTTGGGGGGATCGGCATGCCGAGCTACATTCAATTCACCCAGTCGAAAGGTGAAGGTTCATGTTGACCTGTAACAAATGTGGGTAGTTTAGGAGTTACAAGCAAAAAACTTGGTGTTTCTTTGCTGATATGTGATAGAGCTCCATGTGCTGTATGGTTCTGTAGTCTTATCGCTGAAATTGGGAATCCAGTTCTCGAGTGACCAGGGCTTTGAACGTCAATTCTTGACCCTTTTTGCAAGTTCAATAACCCCATGATGGTTGATCCCACTGTGGTGTAGCTTTGGGCAGGTACGGATTGGTCCGGACAACCCTGTTCGGTGGTGATTTTTGTTGTAACAAGAAATCTATGTGGTCACCCCGGCGTGTGTGTGTATACATGTGTGTAACGCCTAGCTCGTGAACACGATAACTTAATAGCCGTTAGTCCGATTGAGTTAATTTTCGCTATAGGGCTGCTATATGGACAGCTTACGAGGCCTATTGATTTTTAACTATTATACCTCGCATATTAATTAGTGGGCTGGGCTTATTGCGAAAATCTCGAGAATTGGCTCGTGAACACGGTATCTCAATAACCGTAAGTCGGCTTGAGTTCATATTTATTACAGGACTGCTCTATGGGTCGTTTAGGAAGCCTATTGATTTTGACGAAGATACCTGGCATATCAATGAGTGGGCGGGGCTTTAATCGTAAAATATTGCGAAAATCACAAGAAATGGCTTGTGAAGTCGGATTGAGTTGATATTTTGTACAGGGATGCTCTATAGGTCGGTTAGGAAGCCTATTGATTTTGACAATGATACCTCGCATATTAATGAGTGGGCGGGGTTTTATTTGTAAAATATTGTGAAAATTGAAATAAATGGCTCGCGAACACGGTATCTCAATAACCGTAAGTCGGATTGAGTTGATATTTGGTACACGGGTGCTCTATAGGTCGCTTAGGAAGCTTATTGATTTTGATGATGATACCCCGCATATTAATGAGTGGGCGGGGCTTTATTTGAAAAATATTGTGAAAATCTCAATAAATGGCTCGTGAACACGGTATCTTAATAACTGTAATTCGGATTGAGTTGATATTTGGTATTACGGGTCGGCAAGGCTATTTTGCAATGTACAAGCGGAAGCCCTTTCATTTTTTTTAGATTTGTGAAAATGAGATCCTATGGTCCACGGAAGAAGCATATCTGTTTTCGGCGGTGATCACATGCATATTAATTAGTGGGCATGGCTTATATCAAAAATCTCAAGAAATGGCTTGTGAATCACAGTATCTCGCAATAACTGTAGGTCGGATTAAGTTAATATTTGGTACATGGATGCCCTGCGTATCAGTTAGGAAGCAGGAAGCCTATTGATTTTGACAATATTACCTCGCATATTAATGAGTGGGCGGGGCTTATTGCAATAATATCAAGAAATGACCTGTGAAAACAATGTCTCAGTAACAGTAGGTCGGATTAAGTTTTTAGTAGATGGATGCCCTGTGGGCCAGTTAGGAAGCCTACTCATTTTGAAAATGATATCTTGCATATTAATGAGTGGGCAGGGCTTATTGCAAAAATCTCAAGAATTGGCTCGTGACAACGATAGCTCAGATGGTATTGAGTTGACATTTGGTACAGGGATGCTCTGTGGGTCGATTAGGAAGTATATTGATTTAACGATGGTACCTCGCATATTAATAAGTGGGCTTGTGAATACGACATATCAATATTGAGTTGATATTTGATACAGGGCAGCTTTACAGGCGTTTAGGAAGTCTATTGATTTTCATGATGATACCTCTTAGGCTCGTATATTAGTGAGTGGCTGGGGCTTTATTCATGAAGTAGCTATAGGCTAGGCTATTTTACAATATACAGACGAGGCCCCCAAAATTAAGACAAGAAATCACCATGCACTTTTCATGCTTCTTGTTTTTGTTAAAGTCAGTAACCACTAATTGGCATATGAAATAATGTGATATATTGGTGAAATGCCATGTAACTTTAACACAAATTTCTCTTATTATTTCAGTGCATCAATCCTGCATCAAGTCATCTTCAACAACTTCTGATTGTAAAATGAATAGTCGATCTTATAGGCAGAAAAGTAACCAGAAATACCAAGTCCATGAGTTGCTTCATGCCGATGAAATGTCTTACCATTGTCAGTATTGTAGCAGAAAATTTTCAACACAAATTAGTTGCAAGGACCATGAGAGGACCCACATAGATGGACACTCACATCAGTGTCAGTATTGTGTCAAAGTTTTTGCCCAAGTAAATAGTTGCAAACTTCATGAGATGACTCATACTGGTGAAAAGCCATATCAGTGTCAGTATTGTAGCAAATCATTTCTACAAAGCAACGCTTGTAAAGTTCATGAGAGAATTCATACTGGTGAAAAACCTTACCAATGTCCGTATTGTAGCAAAACTTTTTCGCGATTAGACTATTGTAAGAAACATGAGTTGATTCATACTGGTGTAAATTCATACCAGTGTCAGTATTGTAGCAAATCGTTTCTACAAAGCAGTGCTTTCAAAATTCATGAGAGGGTTCACACTGGCAAAAACACTTACCAATGTCAGTATTGTAGCAAGACTTTTACACAGAGCAGTACTTACAAACTTCATGAGAGAATTCATACTGGTGAAAAACCTTACCAATGTCAGTATTGTGATAAATCATTTGCACGAGTAGATAATTGTAAGACACATGAGTTGATCCACACTGTTATAAAGTCATACCAGTGTCAGTATTGTAGCGAATCGTTTGTACAAAGTAGTAATTGCAAAATTCATGAGATGATTCATACTGGCAAAAAAAAATATCCGTGTCAGTATTGTAGCAAATCATTTGAACGAAATAGTAATTGCAAAATGCATGAGAGAATTCACACTGCCACAAAACCTTACAAATGTCAGTATTGTAGCAAAACTTTTATACAAAGCAGTACTTGCAAAGTTCATGAGAGGATTCATACTGGTGAAAAGCCTTACAAGTGTCAGTATTGTGATAAATCGTTTGCACGAGTACATCATTGTAAGAGACATGAGTTGATCCACACTGTTGTAAAACCTTACCAATGTCAGTATTGTGATAAATCCTTTGCACGAGTATATCATTGTAAGAAACATGAGTTGATCCACACTGTTATAAAGTCATACCAGTGTCAGTATTGTAACAAATCGTTTCTACGAAGCAGTGCTTTCAAAATTCATGAGAGGATTCACACTGGCAAAAACACTTACCAATGTCAGTGTTGTAGCAAGACTTTTACACATAGCAGTACTTACAAACTTCATGAGAGAATTCATACTGGTGAAAAACCTTACCAATGTCAGTATTGTGATAAATCCTTTGCACGAGTATATTATTGTAAGAAACATGAGTTGATCCACACTGTTATAAAGTCATACCAGTGTCAGTATTGTAGCGAATTGTTTGTACAAAGTAGGAATTGCAAAATTCATGAGATAATTCATACTGGCAAAAAAACTTACAAATGTCAGTATTGTAGCAAAACTTTTAAACAGAGCAGTAATTGCAAACTTCATGAGATAATTCATACTGGTGAAAAACCTTACCAATGTCAGTATTGTGACAAAGCTTTTATAAGAAAAGACCAGTGTAACATTCACGAAAGGATTCATACTGGTGAAAAACCCTACAAGTGTCGGTATTGTGATAAATGCTTTGCAAGAGTAGATGTTTGTAAGAAACATGAGTTGAGCCACACTGATATAAAGTCATACCAGTGTCAGTATTGTAGAGAATTGTTTCTGCGAAGCAGTGCTTTAAAAATTCATGAGAGGGTTCACACTGGCAAAAACACTTACCAATGTCAGTATTGTAGCAAGACTTTTACACAAAGCAGTACTTGCAAAGTTCATGAGAGAATTCATACTGGTGAAAAACCTTACCAATGTTAGTATTCTGATAAATCATTTGCACAAGTAGTTAATTGTAAGAGACATGAAAAAACTCACACTGGTGAAAAACCTTGCAAGTGTCACAGTATTGTGACAAAGCTTTCTCACTTGTAGATCATTGTAAGAAACACGAGTTGATTCACACTGATGTAAAGCCACACCAGTGCCAGTATTGTAGCAAATCGTTTCTACAAAACGGTGCTTCCAAAATCCATGATAGTGTTTATACTGGCAAAAGTATTGTAGCAAAGCTTTTATACTAAGCATTATTTGCCAAATTCATGAGAGGATTCATACTGGTGATAAACCATACAAGGGTCAGTATTGTAGCAAGGCTTTTGCATAACTATCCAATGTTAAAAGACATGAAAGCATTCACAGTTGGTGAAAACTTTTACATGTGTCAGTATTGTGGCAAAAAAAATTCAAACATGAGATAACTCATTCACAAGTTCTAAGATTCATACTGGTAGGAAACCTAATAAATATCTGTATTGTGGCAAATCCTTTACAAGAGTAGATTATTGTAAGAAACGGTACTGTAGTACAGCAAATACGACTGGAACATTCATGACAGGATTCATACTGGTGAAAATCTTATAATTAAGTGTCTGTATTGTGGCAAAGCTTTTTCCTTAAAAATTAGATGACTGCTAATTGTCGGCAAAATTCATATTAATGTCAATATAGTAGTAATTTTCTTGTAAAAAGTAGCACTTTATTGTAATGTTCGTAAGTCTGATAAGAGGATTCATACTGAAGTAAAAGTTCATAAGTATTATAATAAATTCTTTACACAAGAAGATACTTGTAAGAAACATGAAATGACCAGTGTCAGTTTTGTAGGAAGCATTCCTACAAAGTGGTGCTTGCAAAATGTGTGAAAGTTACCCATGTCATATTGTATCAAAACTTTTACATAAGGGTTGTTTTACAATCAGGGTACAATCTTTGTCTCACTGGGGGTAAAAAATATAAAGGTTTTTATTTTTGCTTGTTTTTGATATTTTTCAATTGCTAACAAGTTAAACATAAAATCTGAAAAGTTTTGAGGCGTCCAGTCACTAGCTTTTTTGAAAATATTACTTTTTGTGTCTGTAGTGTGCAAATTGCATACATGCTCATTTCGGAGAGGACACTTTTGACAACATTCGCGTTAGCAACATTTTATAAAAAATATAATTTTATCCAAAAAAAATCTAAGTACACTTTATCATGCTGAGTTCAAGAGAGATTTGTTTGATGGAATTTTACATAAAATTTGACCGTATTTTAAAAATATTTAAATTATTATATATTGTCCAATATATTGGAATTTGAATAATCTTTTATACATTGATTGTTATGGCATAAGTGTTGCTATCGCGAGGGTTCAACGTTCAATAGTCATAAAGCAAAGTAATTACATTTCAATTACAAGCAGTCATAATATTTATGATAATATATAAGTTTATATCTAGATTAGGTGAAAGCCAAACAGTTTGTAAGTAAATTCAATTCTGATCTTTTATTATATGTAAATGTTTTACTGCTGCCGAATCTGAGGCAGGTATAATCTGTGATTTAGCGTCACATATTTCAACAGACCTGTAGAGTGCCGACTTCAGCCTAGCGTTATATGCAGTTGCGTGCGTTCCTATAGGGTCGTATTTATCGACTGCGAATATTTTATCCATTTTATGTCATTATAATGTCTCCACATATATTTCCACTAATGTTTGATAATCACATACATACTATGTCTTAATTCAATGATTCCTAGGTAAATATGTATTTACTGTAAGATAGGATCGATTTATTCATAATTTAGTGTACACGTTAGGGCCTATTTTAGCCTAATAGCTTAGGCTAATTTGAGAACTCAATCCAAAGACAAAATGGGTCATGTTCGATTATTTTACCTACTGAGGGCAGTATACGACAATTCACATGCCCAACTCAAATTGATGTAATATCGTAGTTATATTATTGAACGCCAAAGTGTTTTAAATCAATTTATGTCCTTTCATGCTATTATATTGATTATGCCTTAATGTTTAGCACCATTGTAAGTGCACATTCTTAATAATGTTTTCTCCTGTTCAATTTCAGTGAACCGTCTTATGTCACACGTCTTATGTCACACGTCTTATGTCACACGTCTTATGTCACACGTCTTATGTCACACGTCTTAGGTCACACGTCTTACGTCACACTTCGATCAATCTACGTCATGCTATGTTGTTATAAGAACCTGCACTAAATAAATAAATTGACGATTACGATGATGCATGGGTTCCACGAGTAATACTTGACGCGTTGAACTGTTGTATAGCACCTTAATACACATATGTCTATAGAGGGCGCCTTTCTGCCAAAGAATAGAGGGCGCTATCCTGTGTCTCATCCAAGGAGCTACATTGATTCTTTTATAATTGTCGGGATATATTTAATTATTTTGGCATTGGTGATATTCATGGTCAAATATGTGACCTGCTTTGACATACTGAGTCGGAAGTAGTTCATGTATCTATACCATTTGTATATCTACCTTTACCTATGTTTCAAAGTATCGTTTGGGGAATGTAATATGTTAGAGCAATCCTTATAATGTGTGATTTGCATTAGGCTACGTTCTACCATGCACGTTAACGCGCGCGTACGTGTACGTATTTTCAACTGTAACTCAATATCTCTATTTGTGACTTCTGACTCATTTTGTCAGAGCAGGTCACATATGTACAAAAGTGAAACGAGACTCTGATTTTGTCTAAAAATGACACATATGACCACATTTCAGGTAATAATTATGCTATTTAGACAGTTTTTCACTGTTTTAGGTATAACTGATAGCAGCAGTCAATAATATGGCATGGTAGTCGTTGTCTACAAGTTTACCGTTTTTGTCACCAACGCAATGAAGTGATTTATGAAGTTCGTACCCTGATTGTAAAACGATCCATAACTGGCACATTTTCACACTGGTTAACACCTTACAAATCTCCTTTGCACAAGTAGATACTCGTAAGAAACATGAGATGACACACACTGGTGGGGATTAAGTTTTAGATCCATTTGAGCCTCGTTGCATAATTGGGTTTTATTTTCATTTATATCAAATATATTGATTGACAATTTTTAAGATTTAACTTAACAGGATCCTGGAGATATTATATGCGCTTCAGATGAACAATTAAGTTGTGTTGTGTCATGCATACAATAGCTGTTATTGAGGTCATGACAATCATGTCAAATGACTATAGTTTGTGAATCGATCAGCTTTAATTGATACATTGTTTCTTTATGAATAATCATGTTTTTATGACACTGTTAATTAATCTCATATTACTGTACGGTAACGTTTCCGTAATAATGTCATGTAACATATGACACAGATTTATCTTATTGGTTCAGTGCATCAATCATGCCGCAATTCATCTTTAACAACTTCTGATTGAAAAATCAATAGTGGACCTTATAAGCGAAAAATTGCAAATTCAAATAATTGTAGGAAACATGAGATGACTCGCGTCATGCTAGTGAAAAGCCTTAATAAAGTATTGCTGTAAAGCTTTTGTGCTTAGCGATGCTGACATTGTACATGAAATGACACATACAAGTGAAAAACCATACCACTCTCAGTATCGTAGCAAAGCTTTTGGGAAATTCCACGCAAAGGTTGCCACGATTATTTTGTTTTTGTATCTTAAATTTGGTGTCAAATTAAAGCTGAGAGTCTGAAGTATTTAAAACTAATGATTTTTCCTTGATTTTTAATTTACGCATAATTAATGAAAATAAATAAATATCACTATAATTATGATATATTAAAGCTATTTTATCAGCTTTAATATTATAATAGCTTTGTAACTTTATGTTATTATTATTGGTATTAACTTATATTTACCACATATGTAACAAAATATATGAATTTTTAAAATATGCCCGCTTAATGGCCAACCCATTAAAAAGTGGCCTAAAATTTCACAGCATTACCAAAAAAGAGCGATAATGTAACATTTTTATTTCAATGCAATCAGTATTGAAGTTATGTTACAGAGAAAATATATACAGAGAGTGGGTTTTAGAACACACAGATTATTTTTATGTTTCCACTTGTTTCTCCTTACTATCACCATTGGTGCATAGTAGCGTTACTGAATTGGCTTTATACAAAAGTGTAAATAGTCCCTTTAATTGGTCGATACCTTGTTTTATTCTCTGCTGGTCTGGTGATTATGTGCAGCGTTAGTGGCTATCTTGATCCTGACCAGCAATCGGTCAACTCTACAACTGTGTTTGGCATTGATTAGTACCGGCTATAGCTAGTAATTTTGATGCCATACGCTTTTGTCGTTGTTTACTTGTATTTATGATTACTTTTGATGTTTTTACACCATTTTAATTATATAATATTTTAAATATTTATTTAGTCTTTTAGCTTTTTCAGACTTAATTTAGTTTTTGAATTAATCGGGAGAATTGGCTCGTGAACACTGTATCTCAATAACCATAAGTCCAATTTAGTTGATATTTGTTACAGTGCTGCTCTATGGATTGGTTAGGAAGCCTATCCATTTGACGATGATGCCTCGAATATTAATCAGTGAGCGGGGCTTTAATCATATACTATTGCGAAAATCACAAGAAATGGCTTGTGAACTAACCCTAAGTCGGATTGAGTTGATATTTGGTACAGGGATACTCTATGAGTCGGTTAAGAAGAATATTGATTTTGACGACGATGCATTGCATATAATGAGTGGACGGGGCTTTATTCCTTAAAATATTGATAGGCTAGATAGAGGTTCATTACAATTTCAGAGCCTTGGGCAGAGTACTGTCAGGAACGGAATATATCCCGATGCTGACACATCAAAAAGTCCCGTTGATGGGTTTCTGACCGCACAATAATAAACAGTGACCTCGCCTCGGTCGCCGACTAAACAATAATGTTATGAGTTGGGAATGTATAACAATTATAAGTTCAGGTTGAGGGTATACCAAAGAAGCTAATAATAGCTTATGTGTGGTCCCCTGAAATACAGTAGAACAATTAAACAATAGAAACATTTACTACTTTGAAGAAGCAGCCCGGACTGCTCCGAAGCAATGAAGAAGACAAATATAATAAGTGAACTAATCAAAATAAATTTTACTAACCTTAATGCATGGTGTGGGTATTATAGTTTCAGAAGGGAAGGGTAAAGAAGTGGTGAGGTTAGAGATATGATATGGTTTCTACTTAGTAATCAACTGGTGAGTATTATGTCTGTATATGGCCCAAACAGGGAGGGTGGAAGCCGATAAAATTGCCTTTAGCGAGATGCTAGAGAGGATGATGGCTCAGATAGAGAAGTGTCCCAAGATGTGCGTAGCGCGGGACTTTAATGCCCATGTTGGAGGCAGAGGGGTTGGTGATGAGGAACGTGTATGGATTTTTGTAATGTTACCACTGAGCCTACCGTTAACCCAAGCGAGACTATCCAGTATGAAGGTATGGATACTGAACCGATGTGTAACGCAATACGGGTTGAATTGAAACGTGCTTTGAACTCTAAAGAGTTTTATAACAAACTCGCATCATATCTAGTGCCCGCTATTATAGAGGCAGTAAAGGAGATAATTTGCTCGGAAATTCACGACGGCATGCAAATTGAACTCGAAAGTAAACAAAAACAGATCAACAACATGGCGCAGGAGGTAAGGTCATTTCAACATATACTTGATCAGTTGTCCTGTAAAGTTGAAGACAGGAACAATACTCTCGACGAAATTGTCTGAGAATTCAGGGTATACGTGAAACACCTAGCGAGGACACTGACGATATTATAGTGAAGCTCGCTAAAGATAAATTCAACGTCATCATATCTAAGGGTGACATTGATCGATACTATCGTATCACACCTCGCCCATGGCCAAACCGTCCCATCGACCCTTCGAAACCCCGGTCCATCATTGTGAAGTTATCAACATACAACGTCAGGAATCATATATACTGGGCCAGGACCGCTTTGGAGGGATCCAACATGTACATCAATGAGGATCTCACCCCCCTGAAGCAACAGCTGTTCGCCAAGGTTCGACGCCATCCGAATGTCCAAAGATCCTGGACATTGGATGGGAAGTTATTCAACATAGACAGGAAAGATCGCAAACGTCATATTACTAATTTTACAGATCTTGAGCGTGCAACAATCTGATTAACTTTGACACTTCAATTCAATTTTGCAACTACAAAAAATTACGCCATTTTATAACCGACATTTACTGATTATTCAATTCGAGTCCTTTCAGCTGTTCAACAAAGCAGAACGATATCGGCTAACATCTGTTCATTATTGCAACAGACAACTTTTTATTATTTCTGATCTCAGCAAGCAGTTTACCTGTGAACTTGCTTATGTTGTACTCTCTGTCCATTGTCACCGCAGCCCTTTGGACATTCCAGTGTTTGCTAAGCAACTAAGTAAAACAATAGTTGACTGCTACGGGGACTGGTTTATACACCATTCCGTATTTTGCCTTTCATCTCAGCATCCTGTATTTAACTTTACCATTGGACGTTATTTATTTATATGACACTTCTGGATTACTTATGTCATATATTTTATTTGTCGTTATTTGGTTTAATTTTTGGTGAGTATTTGTTGTCCATTAATTATCTTTTCTTTACTTAAATAGTTTAATCAGTTCACCTTTCCTGTCTGATTATTTGCCCATCTTTTTTCTTTCATTTAAATGCATAGTACATGTAACTTATCCTTTCTGATATTGGTCCTGACCTTAATATTAATGACCTACACCACCACAATGCAGATTATGTATACCAGGACCCTCAAAGATTACCAGTCCTTTCCCCGTAATCCATCTAGATGCTCCATATCAATGCTAGAAATTTAAATTGTTCTTATGACATCCTTAGTTCACTTTTGTACATGATGAATCATGATTTTAATTGTATTGCTATTTCCGAGACTTGGCTCTTTAGTGGGGCACCTTCTGGTATGTTCAATATTCCTGATTACTCACTTGAACTCAATGGTAGACACCTTTCTCTGGGAGGAGGGGTTGGTCTATATATTAAAAAAACATAACTTATAACATTCTATCTGATATCTCAGTTTTCCAAGAAGGTTGCTTCGAATCCTTGTTTATCGAAATAACCTCAAGTATTAAATTAGTAGTTGGTGTTATTTATCGTCCATCCTCTGGTGATCTCACTCAGTTTTTAAGTAGCATCAGTCATAGATGAAGCTATCACTATTTGGGATACAATATTACTGTAATAATTTTATAAAAATTGTGGGGTAACATATAGGTACTGTCTCTAAAACCGTTCAGGTTGTCAAAAGGGAAGGTATTACAAACACACTCGGGCAACTGGGTAGTTATGTGCGCCGAATTACTTAATGACTTTTCTGACGTTGTAATATTTTCCCGATATTTGTGACACTGTCTGACTATGTTCGTCCATACCCGCTTATTGGACTGCCACTCAATGTGAAGTTCTAATTTACAAGTTGTAGCCTTATTCCACTTCGGTGAGCGGTTATCGTTGTAAAATGAAATGTTATTCCAGGCCGATGTTATCTATTGGGCCTTCTGTAGGTTGCAAAATGATATGTTTAAACATATGTGGATACGTAATAGTCGCATATATTTGTATACTCGGCATGTGACGACATGTTGTTTGTGTTGTAAAACTGTTTTGACATTTATTTTATTTTGTAAGTATGAACTGGTTTGTCAAATACAAATCCTTTCACCCCAAACAATTAAATACCAAAACAATGATACCAAACAATACAACAATATAATACATAATAAGAAAAACAATCCATACAAAATACTAGAATGTCACAATTAATCATGTTTCTTTGCATTAAAGTCTGGAAATATATCTATATACCTTTTTCCTATATTATAACAAAGTTATGTTGTGTTGTGATTTAGATTCGAGGTAAATCTGGGCTTTTTTTTGGCACAATGTGAAATTTGCATATCACTTTTTAATTATCCCATAATTACAAAAAATATTAATAGAAAAATGCTCTAAGTCATTTGGAACATATTTTTCTGTATAAATATACCAACCATCTGAAAGTCATTTTGGCATTCCACGACGGTCATCATGACAAGTGTGTACAATACAATACTTTTTTAATGTGGCTGCCAAGTG
Organism: Scotoplanes globosa; assembly: GCA_027575025.1. Classification (NCBI taxonomy): domain Eukaryota; kingdom Metazoa; phylum Echinodermata; class Holothuroidea; order Elasipodida; family Elpidiidae; genus Scotoplanes; species Scotoplanes globosa. Next base: position 5,433 of record JAODAI010462957.1, on the reverse strand, counting down.
AACTGATCTCGACATATATTGATACTCTCTTGCCATCAGAAATATATATGACATCATTATTAGCTAGAACCAGTGCTGTCCGTCTTGTAATGCCATTCCCTGTGTCAATAAGACTTCACTGCTATTTACCTTTATTTCAGTCTTGTTTTGCTTATCTTTCCTCAAACTGTTTTTCGCAGCGGCTATTTCTTGATTGGGTGTTACTACTGTTTTCCAAATCATCATGTTTTGATATTTTTGATTGATTATATTAAGGTGTTTATTTTAACTCTGTGGTTTAATGGCGCAGTTATCTCGCTTCTCCCAGAATTATTAATTTCCCCTTCTCCTCCGATTTAGTAGGCATGCAGGTGACAGACAGCCTGCATACTGTAATCAACCGAACCGTTGGTGACATCAACGATATTTTCATCATTCTACTTTGTTGTCATGGTTGGATGTGTTCCTTATATTCCAAGAACAAGTCAATAACTGATTGTGATATTTGGTTTTCAACTAGCCAATAACTTCCGTGGTTATCTTCAGGTCCTTATATCAGGTTATTTATAAAGTAGTGACACATTTATAGTACAGTTTTGATACCCATTGTGGTACTATTACAGCTATTCCGTCTTCGACACATTTAAAATGACTACTGGTTTTGATGATTAATCTTCGTTGCATTCTAAGATACAGCAAATTACGTATATATTTGTATTATTATCGGAAGACTTTATTAATTCATCGATAATACTTTATGATGAGATAGTTAGGATTTTGCATAAACGGGGAGGGCATCCAATGTGGTACATTGCCAGGGAACTCACCCCTGGATTATTTAAATTTCTTAACTTCGATTGTTTTAAAAGTGAGGTACTGATGTGTATTTTCCAATTATCCAATAGTAAAACTAATACTTGTCGTTTACCTGAACAGGTGTACAATAGATTTTGTTTTGATATATTTTGCAACATATTATGCAATTTCGGTTGGCTCATAAAATATCATTCTAAAGGTTGGGGGGGGGGCGTATTCACAGTTGCGTATGAGAGTTCGTATGTTAATGTGGAAACAATTTGAAATAGACGGGTTTTACGTGAACAGATATAGTGCTTAAGTTATAGTAATTAATATTTTATTGGCCAATCACCTTCTTGAAAATCTGTGACGCATATCAATACTATTTGAACGAAAATTACATTTAACATTTTTCATATATGTTATCAATATATGGTACCAATGTACCAACCCAGGCAGCAATCCCATGTGGGCCCCATATTGATAAATACTGGGCACCGATAGGGTTAATATTAATATGCACACACGGCCAATATGTGCCCAAATATCGGCATGTCCATATGGGAAAATTCCCAGATGCTTCCCATATGGATATTATATGAGAAACAGCGGGGGAGTGGACGGTATGGGCATGTCCATAAAGGGGGAAATATGGGTCGTGGGTTCAGACCAATGTGAATCCATATGTTGGTCTATAGAGGGCTATATGTGCCCATATAGGTTTGCTACCTGGGAAGCGTCAACTTATTCTGACGTTCATTAGTTGATATATATTGTATTACCGAGCAAGGCTAAAAAATCCAAGATTCTTTCATAGCGAAACCGACCCACTCAGTAATATGCGTTCCACCATTTCTGATAACTGACCCACGTACTGATTAACATTTTGATTGACCACGTATTTACCCCGCATTTACTACTTTTCCAAGCTCGAATTAATCATCTATCCTCCATGACTGTTGCGGAGAAGAGGGATGTTTGGCACGGTACAGGGACCACCCAAGCCCCGTGGCGTTATTTTTTGTATTAGTATAACTATATATATGGTCGTTAATTAGTGTTCATAGGTTATATATTTTACAAGTTAAACACTCGCCGTCGCTCGAAGGATCGTCGTGCTTAGCTATGGTTTATGTAGAGCAAGCGGATGATAGTCAATAGCTTCCCTTGGACGGGACGCTGGTCCATCGCATATGTGACTCCTCAGCAAAGCTGGTACTTATTTTTCAAGTCTGGGTGAAGTGGAGGGAAGCGGGATGAAGTGTTGTTCTCATTAAAACAACACAACACTCGGTCCGGAACTTCTGGCACTAAAGCCCGACTTCTTAACCACTTAGCATCTGTGCTCTCAGATTACGCGTATCAACGCTGAAATTTTGTGATTTAGGCCAAAATACTGTTCAGTTTATTTTTGGAGCAACTATACAATTAACATTTTCTTATCTAACATCTTAGCATTAGTTTCGAATTTGCACCTGTCCGGCTGTTCTTATTTAAGCAAAAGACCAAACAATTTAAAAGAGTGGGATCCGAACGTCCGACACTTGCATCTTGTCCATTTGTTATTTTAAATGTTATAATTTAACAAGCTTGTGCCTCTTAGAACATTGTCAAACAGATATAAGTAATAACACTATTTTGCATTTAAAAACCTTTTCCAAACCAACAAAATGCGGTGCACTCCGCGCCAAACGAAATGGCGCTCCATTTATAAAGGACGTACATCAGTAATTTGACAAAAAGTATCATTCCCTCACCCCCTTTAATAAATTCATAGCTATGTACTTGGACAATGATATAGTGATCCAAGATGTATCTAGACTAAGATAAGTTAAGTAGGAATAGATCAGCCAGGACATAGTCCTCATAATATGATCCTGAAAAGGCATTGATACTAAATACGTGAACCAATGACTCTGGCAAGCCTTTCCATTCGTCAAAAACTCTCTGAGAGAAGGAAAACTTCCTAATATCTAACCTGGAATACTGGAATACTCCTTACGTAATTTAAGACTATGACCTCTGGTACCAGAATAATTAGACAGCATAAAAATATCATCAAACTTCAACTTATCAAAACCATGAACAATTTTAAATACCTGAATATGATCACCACGAATACGTCAAAGTTCCAAAGTAGATAGCTTTAGATAAGTCAATCGTTACTCATATGATAGCGAACTAAGGAACTAACTAATTTAGTAGTCATTCTCTGAACACCCTCCAGAACAATCCTGTCCTTGGCTAAGAACGGATTCCAAGTTTGAACAGCATACGCCAGATGAGGCCTAACCATTTGCTTGTATAATCTAATAACAATATCCTTATGGAGGAACTGAAAATGATGTCTAATCAACCCTGTTAGCTCACTTGATAGAGCGCTGGACTGATAATCGTAAGGTCGGGAGTTCGAATTCGGAGTGATGATGATTATATTCCATTGGCTTTAACTGGTATATCAAAGGCTTTGGGTGGCTCATATAACCACTGCGTTGACAAGGGCCAGGAAACCTATTCATTCATTCTAAAAACATTAGAATACATGCTTTTCGTATATAGTAAATATGATTTCAGTGTACAAAAACATAAAATAAATCAATTATAAAACTAAATTTGCGTTGAAAAGAAGCATCAACATCATGCATACAATAATCACTACCAACATTCCCTCTTGGAGATGTGGCTGTTGTGTGTGGTCCATTTAGCATCGGCACTGTCTATGTTTCTAGAAAAACTGCAGTTACAATATATGTAAAGTCAAATTCAAAATGAAAGGTCAAGAATTTAGTGTATCATCAATTTCACCCCACCTCTCCGAACAGTAAATTCCATGGTCTCCTGGGAATATCTTTGGGTGTTTTCTTTTCAATGCAACAAATGCTAACATCCCCAAATTTAGACCTCACATTATTTGTGCATCTATAATTGCTAGTATCATGCATACATCTGCTAAGTGGTTCAGCATATATGTAACCTGCTAACAACGATATTTAAGTGCAAAAGCATTTGGGGGAATTGGGATCTTCGTTACATAGTTTAATATCTTAAAATGATATAATTTGTTATGATTTTTGGTAAGCCCATTAGCTGACAAATCTCATTTTGTTCTTAGAAGTGTATGTTTCAAAAGTTATGATTAACACATGTACAGCATACATTGTAACATCAATACTTAATCATTACATGCAATATGATTTATCAATGTTCAATATATGACACAACGTTAACACAGTACCCTCTACATGACACATACTTTATGCATTCCAACATTTTTTATGTTCTTTTTTTCATTTCACCAATATCCCCAAAATACATAATTGCGATTTTACACCGTTTTCGTGAGATCAGGTCCCGTATTTTGGAATAGGTGTGGCATGTAGGCCTATCTGATGTACTTTAGTAGCATCTGAAACCATTTTATTGCACTACACTAGCTAGTAGGACCCAGGAAATTAGCAAAAGACAGGCATGTCTTTATAAGCCAATTAATACCTTGAAAGGGAATCCAGAAACAAATTGGGACATTATGCTCTATTTAAGTATCTAAATGTTCATGGTACATCACTTGACTGTTTATTTAATAGAAATACTGTACACGCATCGTCCAATACGGAAATAAACGATTACTTGAAAGGAAATCCTTGTCAACTCATTCAAAATTTCCTCTATTGCCCACACTAGAAATTCATGAACCCAATAATAAGGTTGGAGCCAGCCATCGTTTGGCCTAGATTTGTAATATATTGGCAGCTTTAACTTACTACTAGTGTACATTGAACTTCCCAACAACTACTATTAAACTAGTCTTAATAAATCAAGGTCCGATATTCCGATATAGAGATTGTCCAATAGTAAGATAATTACAATGCGTAGTAAAAATGATACATCAGCAACATCGATTGTTATAATAAAATCAAGACTATAATGGACGACAATGGTCCGAACTACGAAGGCCCAATATTAATAGTTTGTAGAATGGAAATGTTAGTCTCAATTAAGTGAATATAAATTTATACAAAATTAGACAGATATAGAAAGATAAGAACTGATGTATATTTTTGGGACTATCATGACTTCCGGTTAAATGGGTTATCGGTTAGCAATTCAGATTACAACAGTGTGTTTACCCTAAGTATGGTTCAAGGTTCCATTTTGGCAATTATCTATTTATGTAACACTAGACATGTATTTATATATAATATTGCAAGTGTTACTTAATTTTAGAAACAGTTTTAAATTTGTATAGCATATTCCACAAAAGGGGGAATTATAATAATTATGTTCAAATTTTGCTTTCTTTTTTCATTTGCACTTTAAATATTAGATTTGATGGTCAGATTATATTTCCAGGCATAAATCATTTTAAATAGTTTTTATTTGTTTTATTTCCTTCCTTCACATTTGATCCTCAGATGATGTTTGTCATCATCTATACGGTGTGCCATATATTCGTGCACCCCTTTCGGCCGAAACGCATCTGAATGTAAAAAAATCTAGCATAGCGCCATCTCTTTGAATAATCCACCTGGCTGTTGTGTAGTGTATTACTTCACGGGAATAATCAATTGAGGGCACTATTATGTTACCGCTAGCAGCATAGCGTGGGGATATGCAATATCACCTATACACAAAACCATGCACCTCAGGCAGTAACAA
>JAODAI010462846.1:0-14614 GCA_027575025.1 Scotoplanes globosa | reverse complement strand
TTTGATCCGGTTTTGTCCCTGAGTTTTCGGAGGTGGCCGGAATCACCTAACTCTTGCAGCAATCGCCCTCACACCATTGCAGTGTATTTACTATATGATACTCTCCCCATACCACTCCTACCAAATAAGTTAAAAAACTGTGTATAAAGATCAATAATTGACAATAATGGCCATGTAACGTGTGGTGTCAGGTGAAAACGTGGTTGTTATGAACATAATATAGTTTTTGAAAGTATTGATAATAATAATATTAACCTACAAATTTAAACAGAAAATTGTTTGTTTTATTAAATTGGCAAATTATAAATTGAAACAAAGCTATTCAAATCTCAATTCGGCAATTCGGCAATTATGTTAATAACGGTGTCTTTTGGTGTCTTGGTTATGAACATAATACACTAAATACAGTATATCAATAAGCCCCAAATATTTGATTGATGGATTTTTTTAAAACTTATTTGTGTTTTTATTATCAAAAACCTGTAAAATAATGATAAAATAAGTCAAATTTACAATATATAAGTTTAACTTGTTAACATTTAGCGTATACAAGACACCTAAGTTAGATACATAATCATGCCAATGACCCGTGATATACTATTGACCATATATTGGTCAACCAAAGTTGAACTATCTTTTTATTGCTAGGTATATTTGTGTAGGTGTCTAGTTTTAAAATAATACCAATTTAAAAACAATCTGAACAATTCTAATTTGTCTTAGTAATGTCACACTTTCTGTTGCAGTATCATATTTGTGCAGATATATATATATATTATATATATATATATATAAATACAGTAATTTGTTCATGGATGGAATACTGGGTAATAATGTTCTAGTGCATAATATTTTCTTTATGGAAGATATATATATACAACTTTCAATAAATCTATATGTTTTTCATCGATATAAATGATTGCGCATCAGCCCCTTGTCTTAACGGTGGTACTTGTTCAGATCTAGTCAATGATTTCAGATGTACGTGTGTACCAGGCTACGATGGCAAAAATTGCAGTGTTGGTAAGATTGACAAATAAATTCAGTTTATGTATAGGGACTTTTACCTGTTAATTTTCTTTATCAATAATGATATGTGATTGAATGGTGTCTTGAAAGTGATCTTTCAATCTTTATAATGTGTATTACAATTGCATAAGTATTTAGACTAACTTTCACTGTACGTACATGTATATTATATATATATACCTCCTATATCCTTGACAAGGAGGAGGAATACTACATTAACTGACTGCCGATTCATTGACCAGAACTCTTCACATCCCTCTATCCATTTTCCTGATCCTCCAATTACTATCTCTACCAGCCATTCTAAAATCCCCTCAATACAATACTTCTACCTCTCCCACTCCTAAGACCAACTTATGTGAGCGACATCGCTCTTTGATAGCAGTGGTTCACGTCCTTCTTGGTCTCCCCTGTGCGCTCTTACTCATAATCTCTCCAGTAATCAGTCCCCTTTCAATTGAGTGTCTTCGAATCAGATGTCCAAAATATCGAGTTTTCATTCTCATAATATGTTCTTTCAGTGACCTCTTTGAAATTACTAAACGCAGTACTTTCTTATTTGTCATATGAGCCGCATGTGTATGGTATGCGAAGTATCTTTCTAAACATCCACATTTGAAATGATTCAATCCGTGACCAGGTATCTTTAATAAATGTCCATGTCTCACTGGCATATCAAAATGTACTGACATAGGAAATACCATCTTGCAATTTTGTTATGGTTTCAATATGAATTGATCTTGAAGAAAAACTGTATTTTATCTTCTGAAAGGTACTCCTGTCAATTTCAACTCTGTTCTTCCATCATTTGCCAGTGTAATTGTCTGGCACAGGATCTTGAAAGCCTTTACATGGTCTAAGATCGAGTTTTCAATTGTAATATTCACCTGTGTTATATATACTGTACATATATATAGTTATGGTGCCCGTATGTATTTATGATTATTAATCACACTCCTATAATACCGTTGATCTTGTATTATATATTAAATATAACCTCTTGTCCGATTTGGCTACATATTGTTTCTCGAAATAAGACCTTTAATTGCTCTCCTAAAGATTTTTTTTGAGGGGGGGGCGTAAAGCGCATGTTACCATGCTAATATTGGTCTCAAATCGCAAGTTGATATTAATGATATATCCTTTAGGACCTATTTTATTACTCTCCTTAAATCTCACAGAAGCTCAATTTACAGCTCTACGTCATATGTGAAGATCTGGGCAATAATAAATATTCGAAGTTGGTGAACTATAATTATTATAATATAAACAGTGCACGGTATTTGTGAATACCTTGTGTTTATAATATAAGTCTAATTATATTTTGGAGAAAAATATGGGGAAAATATTTTTTTAGAGATAATTAATACATACGTACTCTTATTATTTTTTACCTATAGTTATTGAAGACAACTTAAAAAGACTCGATCGTGGTATATATGATGTTATATTTAGTCGAATTTCTTATAGGAAGTTATACCTAACTTTTATTTTTATTAGATATAAATGAATGTGCCTCAGATCCTTGTCAACACGGTGGAACTTGTTCAGATTTAGTCAATGATTTCAGATGTAGATGCATGCCAGGTTACGATGGCAAAAGTTGCAGTGTTGGTAAGATCTTTTAATTTCAGGATACTTTTAATTTCCAACACGTTGTGGCGTTTAGGCTTAAAATTATAATCATAATAATCTAAACACTTTTTAAAATTAAATGTTTTTTAAGTTAAAGTGTTGAGACTAAACATATAATCACACATTTAGTGTTAGTCTAAGCACGCAGTAGGAGTACACTCATAACCCTGTTTAGAATATACAAATTTAAAACCTATAACAGTAATTAAATATATTTATAAAGTGTGTGTTCCATGTGACGACTATGCTATAATTTGAAGCATACGCTAGGATGTGTCCAATATATGTTACTGTTCAGTTATACAGTGATATTTGAAAAGTATTGTAAACGTAAACGTTCAAAATATATTTGTCTTATTAAAATAGTAGCATTATATGCATATCCTATCTTTGTTATACCCACATGTATATGCACACATACATAGGTATATATGTTTCCTTACGATCATACACATAATATATAATTTTAGCACCTTTAAAAAACACCGAAACTAATTACAGACTTATGAACGTTTGATTCAAGTTTGGGATCATTTTACTACGCAATCAATGGTAAGCCTAGTTGGAAAGAGTAACATAAATGGAACTAGATAATGCACAGCATAATTTACAAACACTTTTAGCCCCAACTTGTTTTTGGTTGAGATATTGATACTGCTCTAGATAGTAGTGCATAAATCATATTTTGAGATATTAAGTGCATTTTAGCATTCATTTGGTACTACTATCAATTCATAAGTAGAGTGAAGTTTTCATCATAAATCATTATACTTCGTTCTATGCTGCAAAATACTTTATTGAGAAAAACAGGTTTATTCCTGGTATTTTCCTGATTAATATCTGGAAAAATTGGTATAGTATTCACAGTGTTGAAATGTTATAATAAGTTTTCAACTTTCCGTTGAATACATTGTATTATATAGTAATACATACAAACGCAATTATGTTTGTTAATTATTTATTATTATTTTAGGATTTAGGCTATACGACATTTCCCTGCTTTTCATGTGCCTTGAATTACATCTAACTTTCAGTAATTGTATTTCTTTATTATATACAAATGGATGTGCAGGTACAAATGAATGAGTAGATCATTGTCAGAATGGCGGTACTTGCTCACATTTAGTCAATAAAGAGATTATTTTGGAAAATGGCCTTTTCTCTCTGTTGCCAATATTCCTTGCAATCACTTATAAAATAAACATTAATAAGATAGTAACAATCTATAGTTATATTATCTTTTAAATGTGCCCTAAAATTCCAGGTTGAAAACGGATTTATTATATTTTCAGGACTTTTTTGAGGGGTAATGACAAACCACATATGTAGGGTCGGGGTCGCGCATGGCACGGGTTTGCAGCTAATTTATTATAATTATTAGTATATATATTGTGTTCCACTGAAAATTGACTGTGCTGCTTTACTGCTTTCATTTTATGAATTCATTGCGCTAACGGACTATGTTCATTTAATGCCAATCAATATTTTTGGATATTAAGAATAAATTAATATAAAATATTTGTTCTTGTATTAAAATACATATTTAATACAATTTATTTGGAGGCATTTTTTCTGGAATTACTTTAAAAAATAATATTCAAATTGATTAACTGTCTAGATATAATGACTAATTTATATTTCTGATTTAAATTATATGATGTAAAACATTTCGCATTGCACCGATACATGTTTCTATCCATGATTTCTTTGGACGTGACCTTAGCTATTATTATCCGATTTGAGATAAACGTAGTTGAAGAAAGGTACTAAACAATAATGGTGGACTAGTATATGGTATTCAATGTAGACGGGATTTCTTGTTTGAAGTAACATCTAACTTTCAGTAATTGTATTTCTTTATTAGATATAAATGAATGTGCATCATATCCTTGTCAGAATGGCGGTACTTGCTCAGATTTAGTCAATTACTTCAGGTGTACGTGTCTGCCGGGTTACAAAGGCAGAATATGCAATGTTGGTAAGATTATTAACGTGCAATCTTTGTAAGTTCAAAACTTTTTCATGTCATTCTTCTATAACAACACCGGGCACGATTTGTAGTTTTAATTGAATCATGTATTAAAAGCGATCTAACAATCTTTATTTTTTGTAATAAAATGTTATACTAACTTACTCATATGCTATACTTATCAATGTCATTGTTAACTGGGGTGAGATAGAGTTGGAGGACATTTCAGATTTGAAAGTAGATTGGGTTCAAAGGATGCAGATCTACAATGCAACGGGTTTGGACGAAACGCAGATGGAAATGTTTGTTATAACAGAGGATGTGGGAGTGAACTAGTTATGTAGATTGCATAATTTATGTTTGAAGGAGGGAAGTATAACACGTGCCAGTCAGGTTGGGCCGATTGTGCCTATTTGGGAGGAAACAAATTATGAATGTTCATGACCAAGAAAATTATCCGAGTAACACATTACATGGAGCCTGTTTTAGCCTAATGAAACGGATTATGGATATACGAATTACTTACTTAAGCTTAACACCCCTTCTAGGGCATAGACCACTGACAATAACTATACCCCTTCTAGGGCATAGACCACTGACAATAACTATCCAGGTACCCCGGTCCTGAACAAGCGCCTTCAACTGTCACCAAGATTGACATAATCTCTTGATGTCGGCATCCAGGTCTCGGCGCCAGCTGTTTCTAGGTCGGCATCTCTTTTTCTTTCCTTGTGGGTTCCAAGATAGATACTATATGGTGGTGCTACAAGCCGTAGTGTGTGCCCTCACCATCTCTACCGCCTTTGGATGATCTTTGTATCGGCTGGTTACTGGTTTGTGCGCTACCAGAGCTCTTCGATACTGATGGTTTCAGGCCAACGGATATGGAGGATGCGCCGCAAACACGTGTTTATGAATGTCTAGATCTCCTTGGTGGTGATGACGAGAGTCATCCATGTTTCGGCGCCATAAAGCAGGGCAGACTTCACATTGGTGTTGAAGATCCCCATATTTTTATGGATGGATATACCCCCTGATCTCTAAATGTTTGTGTAGCTGTAAAAAGCTGTCATGGCCTTGTCAATATTTGCCAATACCTCTGCGTCGGTTCCACCCTACTTGTTAGCAATGCTGCTGCGGTAGATAAAACTGTCCACCTCTTCCATCGCTTTACCGTTCATCATGATTGGTGATGAGTTGGTTGAGTTGACCCTCAGGAGCTTGCTCTCCACATTATGAACGTTGACACGTGTTGATCTATTTTCACTAATAAAGTAGGGTGAAAAGAAGCTGGATATCAAATGGAGTATGGCATTGGGCATTGCAAATTTGGAGAATGTTTATGGCAATGTACACATGAAATTAATAATGTCAACGATGATGGTAATGTATTCCTCTGAATGATGGTGGAGGGGTGTTTGAAGGTACACCTTTTAAGGTTTAGGCTGGTTCGTTGATGCAGCATAATTGGGGGTAAATACTGGGCTCAGACATAGTAGTTCCATCATAAGTGATGATGTATGGAAAGTGAGCAAGAGTTGTGTGATGTTTTGATAGAATAGAACGATTTATATGAGAACCATGGGTTATGTATGAGTCTGAATACGATGGAGGCTGTGCCAATGGGCTTACCGGAATGAAGGGGTATATCCCCACGAGTAGCCAGGCAAAGGTATTAATCAGAGATGATTCAGTTTTGTATATCTGGATTGATATATGGAGACGGGCGGTCTGATGGAGAGGTTCTAAAAATGATTTATTCAGAGGATCTGGAATATAGAAATGCAGAAGGAGTCACGGCAGATATTTATGAAATTGTCAAAAGAAATTGAATATTGTGTACATGTATTATTTGAGCATGTATGCATATATGTGATTGATACCGTCGCAATGTCTAGTACTCAGAAACGGTTTTCTTATTGGAAATTGTATCTACCTTTCAGTAATTGTTTGTCTTTCTTAGATATAAATGAATGTGCTTCAGACCCTTGCCAGAATGGTGGTACTTGTACAGATTTAGTCAATGGTTTCAGATGCACGTGTGTACCAGGTTACGATGACAAACTGTGCAGTAACGGTAATATTATAAAATTGCATCTTTGTGAAGTTTGGGAATTGTACCTGGTATTTGTCTATATCAAACACGAGTACGATTTATCAGATTTCTTGAATGATATCTAAAACGTGATGATCCATACAATACCATAAAAATATAATTGTTCGTATTTTTCATTGAATGTATCTCTATATTATTTATCGTAAATTCATGTTTACCTGGATCCCTACCAATTTTTCTACTGTAATGTAGTTCTCCGTTTATAATAACTGACATCTAAATGACTCTACTTTTCGTAGATTATTATTAAGATGCATGTCAAACTTGGAATAACATTATCAATGATATTTTGTTGCAAACCTCCAAATATATGTTTGCCTGTCCTTGGATTGACTACTTGTTAGCTCGTGGGTATATAATTTACAAATTTCTTAAACGTTTCACTCTTTGTGGTATGAATTTCCAAAATTCATATTATTATTTACAAGACTGATATGTTTTGAGTTAATGAGTTTGCCATCACTGAACATATGGATGTATTGTATATATCTCCCTCTACGTCTTGAATACATAACAAGGGACGACGACGAAAATATTAACTGATATCTGCATCACTGTCCAAATCTATCGACCTCCATCTATCTATAGTCATGACCCAACTCCAATCTCCATACCCATCATCTATGCTACAATCCCTCTCGACATAATCCTTCCATCTTAAACAAGGTATCCCCCTACTTCTTATACCAACCTTCACGCGCGACGTCCCCATTTCCGGCAGTCGCCCCACGCCCATACGTTCAACATGCCCAACCCACCTTATACGACCCCTTATCACCCTCTCAATAAGACTTCTAGTCATCCCAATCTCTACACAAATATAATCCACCCACTCCTATCCACCCGCTTAAACCCAGCGATCCTTTTTAATCTAATTATTTTCGCACACATGGAGACGCTGTTACTAAGCACGAGACAGAGCCAATATCTCCAGCCCGTAAATACATGCTGGAATAACACATGTACCCAATAATTTCCCTTCGCATTTCTTTGAAATATCCACACCCATCATCTCCACACCCATCATCTCTCCTACAATCCATCTCGATATAATCCTTCCATCTCAAACAAAGTATCCCCTTACTTCTTCTACCAACCTTCACGCTCGACGTCCCCATTTCAGGCAGTCGCCCCCCTCGCCCATACGTTCAACATGCCCAACCGATATAACATAATCCCCTATATATTTGTCCAGGCCAGAGCCTCCGACTGAATCAGTTTACGCATCTCCTCGTCCTACCGCCCATCCCCACAAAGCATCCCCCCATATAAACACAACTATCCATCCTCTTAATACACTTGCCCACACGAGTTATAGAGTACCCAAATTGTATTGACACATGCCCACTGGTAGCACCTCCGTGCGAAACCAATATCTCTCAAATAAATCTTTCAATTCTAGCAGAATCTCCTTCAATTTTTGCTTACTATCCCTAACTATTGCTAGGTCGTCAGCGTATATCATCTTTTTCAGTACCTTCATTGCACTGACTTTCCTGCTAATCACCTCCATTACCACAATGGAAATAAGTGAACTGAGGGCACTATCCTGCCTGTGCCCAATATTATCCCCAAACTATTATCACACCCCGACCCTACCAAAAACCATACCCCTTGCACCTTCATAAAGGCTCTCAAACATCCCAGCTACCGCTTCAGGGATACACATTCACCTCAACGTACACATAACTAATTCCATAGGAATCGTATCATATGCCTCCTTCAAATCTACAAAATCCAAAGCCATACTTCTTTACACATCCAGTTTCCTTTTCACCAGCTGTTCGTGTGAGCGCAGCCGCCCATCATTTGTTCCTCGTCCCCTCCTACATCCCAGCTGTTCTTCCCCGATCCCCTTTTCAACTCTAGTCCTAATTCTTCTATCCAAAATCCTATCCATGAGCTTAAACACCTATCCCAATAGTGTAATACTCCGGTACTTTCCAGGGTCACGAATACCCCATATTACTTATAAACAAGCCCAATTAGGCCAGTTTTCAAGTCCATTGGAATTCTTCCCTGCCTCAAAGATACCTTAAACAATCTCCCAAACCGCTTCACTCTCACGTCTCCTGTAATAATAAACAATTCCACTGTCGTTTCATCCAAACCTGCAGCCGTATCTCTCATAATCCACCACTGAGACCAATTTACTTCTAAATCTGATATAGATCCAGATCGGCACCAAAAATATTGTACTGTTCCATGAAATAGTTATCACATATAGTAATGTCCTCATCCTTGTTAGTGACAATCCCATATCCGGATCCCCACTCTGCCTCTCTTAACATATACGCCCTCTTCCTTCTTGTTCCGTGTCATCTTAAAGATACGTTTCCTTCCCTCATCATCATACAGCTGTTTATGTATTGTATCTTCCATATCTCACCTACAGTATTATTTCTGCAAACCTCAAAGCTGCCCTCTATTTCAACCCACACAGGTGATGTAAAGCTAATTCCGGTTGTATCCCCTTATCCACAATCTCTTCCAAAATGACCCTCTTATCATCCATTTACGTCTGACTTCCCTGTTCCTCATACACTATCCAAGATTCCATACACACTCATATTCACCAATCGCTCTTACCGCAACGTGAACAATAAAGTCCCAATAAAACATAAATATGTTAGTAGTAGTGTTAGCAACCGGATCCACTCCGACTGAAACTCCCTCCCTGACCTTATAGTGAAGTCTAAAACACTGAACACTTTTAAGTCAAACTGGCAGTCGGAGCAGTTTGATCATCCTTGTTGAATCCTGTTCAAGTTCTTTTTTTATGCGTCTGACCGACCAGCTCAACAGATTATTTTCATCTCCTTGGCCGTACTAAGGTATAAATGTATGATACCTGCCTCCAGCTGGCCCACCATTTTCGCCAGCGCATCCCAAAGGTAATCTTATCGGCTTCCGCCCTCCCTGTTTGGGGACATTATATGGATGATATTTCCTACCAGTTGATTATAAAGTAGAACCCATATCAATATAGTTATCCACTACCACCCCTTTACCCTTGCCACTTCCTAATCCTTCCCTGCTGAAACTATAATACCCACCCCATTACTCATCTCGCTCCGCTGCGTGGAATAACTTGTAATACCCCGATATAGTACTTGCCCTACCACATTCCACTTCATCCACTGCACACATACAACTTCCAACAGCCGCATACATATCATTTCCACCACTTCCAGACTCTTCCCTCGCATAGACTACCTAAGCGGACTTCACATCGGGGCCGATACCGGTTTGTCGATACCCATGATTTCGATAATTATTCACCGCTGCCTGGCGGCACGTCGGGGTACCCCGGACACGGTAATCAAATCGCTATCGTCAGTTTACATAATCATAGTAAAGTGGAACAAACAGTTACATAGTGCTGCCCTGGCTGACCTATGTGTGGATTTATATCGGAGTTTCCCTCTCCTAGATGGGTCACCAACCAAGGTTAACACGCTCCATCCATCGAGATAAATAGCCACACAGCGCTACCCATGCGCTGTCTGGGGTGATACATCAGGTTTTCATTCTCCCATATGGACTGCCGACCAAGGCTAAGCAGCCACATCAAGCCCATAATTATTTTATTGGTTAATTGGGGTATTCTCTGTCCCCACGCGTTTTCTTTGTTAGTAATTATTTTCATTCGTATGTTCTTAGTTAAGCATATTTCTATATTATGTGTTCCAAAACTACAGACGATGAAGAATACTCTAATCAGTAACAACGCTATCAATTTCCCTATATCCATAGCAGCAACTCTCTAATCGACATCCCATACCGGTCCTCCTAAAATATCTCACAATACCACCCTTTCATCTCAGACATAGTATGCCTCTCCCCTCTGCCAACTTCTATATGCGAGGCACCGACGTTTTAGAAGGTGTCATCCATCCATATGGTCAACACACCAAGTCCACCTCATGCGTCCCCTTACCACCATATCAGCTGTTTAGTAAGACTGATTTAACAACCAAGTACCATCCTTCATATTAACCAACCTTCTCGCGTCCACTCGATTAACCCCTACCATCATTATCATCCAAATAATTCCACATACATATAACCGGTGCTGTTGAATTGTAGAGGACGCTACGGCAAAAGGTAAGTAGCCTATATATTGACAAAGTTGTTTCAGTCCCCTTATTTATGGTAATGTACTTTTCTGTCGAAAAATACCAAATATGTATTTTAAAATTATAAATTCATCCCAAGTCATCCGATTATAACTCATAACATGACAAGTAATCTGCTCACTGGCGACACTAGCGAGAGGAGGAGAAGGAGGAACACAGGTCGGGGAAAATGAAGATTCCGCTTGGGAATCTTTGCTATGTTAATATCCTGTCGGAGAACGTTAGTCGACCCGTCCGGAAACCTTCATTAGCCCTTGTTCTTTATAATCACGGTGTGCACGAATCTAACTTTTGACTATAGTGCATACACTTTACCATTTAATCTGATCAACAATAAGTGGCACATACAACACCCCGAAATACAATTGGGAGTTGATATAAATGTTGTATATAATCTTGACATAAGTATTTGTCCACAACTTTTTGCCAGCTATTATTGTTCGCAATCAATATTGTTATAGATATGTGTCCATTCCAGAGAGGATGATTTTATTTTCCAGGACACACCAATATATATTTAGTAATTGACCAATTACATCGATGAAAATCGGCAACACCCACAATTTATCGGAAACCACTTTCTGTTACATTTTACAACATTTTGAAGTCACACTATGAAAGGCCGATGCATGTCGATTGCTTCAAAGAAGATGACAATTGGATTTTAATCCTGACGTTAGTACTGTTTTCTAATCAATGAAACGATTCGGTTTTTGTGTTGTTGATTGCTAGTTACTTGTATTAATTGATCATGGTGTAGCTTGGGAAATGGAACTACCCATCCTGTCATGACTGGGGTTCACCGTCTCCATCTTTGTCTGCCTCCAAGTATGCGAGTATGGTAATAAGCGAGTTCGAAATTCAAACTTCCAGTACATATTTGCGTAATTTCCGGTGTAGTTTTATTAACTTTCAACCGGTGGTATGCACACTGTACAACGTGATATATTGATACTATGGTTTAGACATTTGACATGATCGTGACCAGAACATTGTAATGTTGAACTATCTTATCCCAACCTAAATAAACCAAATAGTTCACAATTAATAACTAAATATAAAATAACAACATTTAAATATGTGAACTTGTAAAAATACTATGTGTAACTTGATAAAGTTAAATAATCATTGTATATACTTCAATAATCATTGCATATATCAATTGTCATGTGTTATTACTTTGACATACACGGTTGGCTAGTATATATGTAAAATAATTTTATGGCGTTTTAATAGCTATCATATGGGATAAACCATTCATACGACTTTCTTCTTAAATAATATCAAACTTTCAATAATTATATTTTAATAGATATGAACGAGTGTGCATCAGATCCTTGTCAAAACGGTGGCATTTGTACAGATTTTGTCAACTACTTCAGGTGCACGTGTGCGCCAGGTTACGATGGCTTAACCTGCAGTGTTGGTAAGATTATTAAATTTCAGTCTTTGAAGGGGACCTTTATTTTGTATATAGCACAATTGAGCACGATACATAGTTGTCATTGTATGGTATCTTAAACATAGTCACCCACACCGTGTATTTTTAGAAAAAAATATTGTAACTTACTAACATCTTACTTTTTAATATACAGTAGGCAAATACTTATATTATTTCATAATGAACATACTAATATATATACTGCGATTGTACCAAGTTACTGTACATATATACTTTATTAAAATGACACTCTATTAAGTTATGAATTATTTACCTGGTAATATTATTGCTAAGCATAAAACATTTAGATACAATTTAACCAATTATTATTTGAAGGTTATTATACTGATCATATTTGTGTGCCAATTTATTAAATTTGTTATACTATACATAAATATTAGATACATGTTGTGTGTGATTTTCTTATCCCGCCGTTCATATTATAAATGAATGTTAGTGTGATGGGGGTAGGTTGGGATATGGTGCAGGTTAATGGTGGGATATTTGATCATGTTTGGTGGTTTATTACTCATGATTTGTTTTAACATTTTATTTTTCTCTGTTCAATTTTCTATTGCCTTCAGGGAGTGTATCTTCAAACAGGTGTCTATATTAGGTCCCATATTATTTACACTTTATACTTCCCCACTTGCATCTGTGATCCAAATATATAATATTAGCTACCATGTTTATGCAGATGATACATCATTATACCTTTCTCTCGACCTGAATGACATCTCGTGTAACACTACTCATAATCGATACGTATATGAAAGACATACATTATTGGATGGATACATCTAGTCTTCGCTTTAACGGACGCTAAGATATAATTTACTGTATTTGGATCCAAACGTCAGATTAACAAAAATGGTCTTTCCAAAATTCGGGAAACGTATGCCAAATTAGTGACGGCGTACGTGATCTTGGTAGACAGCTAAGTATGGTCATGTAAAGGCTACATATAGATCGGCGTATTTCCATATACGTAACATAGCCAAGGTTAACAAGTACCTTCCGCTCTCAGTTCTAATACAATTAGTGCATTCTTTTATTTTTTATCGCCTTGATTATTGTAATTATCTTATATATGGATGTCCGGCATACCCGATTAAGAAACTTCAACTTACTGGAAATTCAGCAGCTCGGTTAATTACGAAAACACAACTTGATGAGAGCATATCCAGCCCATTATTCGATCACTGCAATTGATGCCAGTTGAACAACGGATCGTCTTTAAAATGCATATTGTTGCTGACATACATATCAATCCACGCCCTTGCTCCATCTTACCTCACAACCCTTATCCATTCCTACTAGCCGACCCGTGAACTATGCTCAAGTCATTCTAATAACATAAAACAACGCACTACCAAATATCGTTTCGATGACAGCGCCTTCACATCTGCTGCACCCATTTTGTGGAATTCACAACCCACAGATGTTAAACGTGCTCCCTCCATTGCATCTTTCAAGTGGTGTCTAGAAACTCACTTATTCCAGTAATTTCATCTTTGTTCAGCACCACGAACAGTTTGTTCTCTGGATTTCGGCGCTATATAAATGTAATTAATAGTATTATTATATATCAAACGTTCAATTATGTTATGTTTTCTTATTAGATATAAATGAATGCGCATCAGAACCTTGTCAGAACGGCGGTATTTGTTCGGATTTAGTAGATGATTTCAGATGCTCGTGTTTGCCAGAGTATGGTGGCAAAAAATGCAGTGCTGGTAAGATTTATACAATCTTTGTAAGGGGACTTTTACCGGCGTATCTGTTTCATATGTTTATTCATCTACATTATTCATGTTTGTTCATCTCCAATATAAACATTTGCTGCAAATGATACATTTTGCAATGTCGGCTATGCAACATTAAACAGTACAAAATATGAAGTAATAACAATGATCAATATAACATTTTAAAGTACTGCCTTACAACAACAACCAAAAAATAATCAAATAAGGGCACGATAATATAGAGAAATGAAAAGTTGTCAGTTGTAAATAGTAATGAAATAATGAAATAATAATAAAAAAGTTGATATGAGTGCTATACATGTTGATTAAAGTAGTTATACCTCACAATACATATACCTTATACAATATGTATTATATGACAACTTCATGCAGCATTATCAATAATATACAGAGTTATGCATAATGTATAAGTAAACTTGTGCTTCTCGTTTTATTGGATCTGTCTGCAGCATTCGATACAGTAGATCATGACGTGTTATTATCTCAGTTACGACATGATTACCTTATTAATGATGGTGT
>JAODAI010462735.1:0-14615 GCA_027575025.1 Scotoplanes globosa | reverse complement strand
TCAGTTACCAAATGATGCAATTGTTACTGCAGTTAGAAATATATATATGGAATTAATATACAGAAATTAAATTATCCTACTATGTAAAGAGTATTTATACTACAAAGAAAGTTTGAAAAAATCTGTATATTATTTAATTGATGAGCATCTGAATACTGTAACGTCAGTTACCATGTAACGTCAGTTACCGCATAATTGTGTATTTAACGTCAGTTACCAAACATATAAATCTCTGTTTTATAAGTTGATCTTGGCTTCTTTAAAGTGTGACGAGTAAAGAGATGTATTCCATATACTGGCCAATGGATTATTGAAAGATAAATGAACCAAAATGATTGGCTGTATTGGAATTACAGGCTTATTTTAGATTAAGAAATGTATACAACTTAAAAAAATCTTCAATTTTGTCATCAAATCTTTAAATTTGGCATCAAGTCGTTTAAATTTGGCCAAGTAAACAAATAACATGTTACTAATCCAAATGTAAACAATATTGTTGTACTTTGTAATAAAAAATACTATTTGAAAATTGACCTATTTAATTTACACTATGGACAAAGTGTAACATCAGTTACCGTAACGTCAGTTTCCATGTTTTTTTAACATATTTTGCCAGCATACTGTACATATTTTTAATTTTTTTTCATATGGAATGTCTTTATTATTGTATGCCATCCATTTTATAACTATTATTACTATTATTGTCCATGTAAAAGGTTGAGGACAATATCAATTTGAATGAAATCATTTTTGGCCATGTCCTTTTTGTGTAACGTCAGTTACCTATATTGTATTCAATATTCTGGAATGAAGATGTGGTGTGAAACTGATGGATAGAAGGAAGACCGATGATTTGATGGAAATGCTTGGGTTGGAGGAATCGGTGGAGCAGATGGCAAAGGCGAATTGTGTACGATGATATGGACATGTTTTGAGGAAGGATGAGTTCCATCCCCTGAGGAAGGCATTGGACTTCAAGGTGGATGGACGAAGAAGACGAAAAGAAAATGTTGAAGAATCAGGTGGAGGAGGAGCTGAGGAAGGTTGGACTGAGGAAGGAAGATGCTCCAAACAGGTTGAGATGGCGGGATGGTGTGAGGGCGATTGCTGCAAGAGTTAGGTGATTCCGGCCACCTCCGAAACTTCGGGGAAAAAAACGGATCAAAACTGGACCTATGATGATGATGATGGATGATAGTGGTTTCTTACTAGGTTTTTATGTCATCAAATGGGTACCGACCCAAGTGTATGCTACCCAAAAAAAATAAAGCTAAACCTAATATTTATTACCATGGATGTGGAACAGACTTTAAAGGGCTCAAAATGTAACGTCAGTTACCATGGAATTGCCCATAATTATAACGTATTCACTTCATACTTAACATGATACTGTCTTAAATTGCACCTACCACTTTTACAACAAGAATAATATAACCTCTGACCGTGCCACGTGAAGCCCCCACTTATCCCTGTGCCAATTAGAGGGTGTCCTCTATTCTTCTCACTGTCGTAGCTCTCACAACTCAGAATAGCTTAATATGTAGGCCTACTCATTCGTGTTGGTTATTATTCAAGCTGTGATTAACAACTTGAATTTAAAAAAAAGAACTTGTGAAATCTTGTCATTGATAATTCAGTTATAAACCTTGACTTAATTAATTCATTAATTAATTATCCCGCATATAAAAAATGTAGGTATTTTTTCACTTTATGGTGCCATACAGATTCATGTGTTGTAAAGTGTGGCACAGCATCGTATATTAAAGTCATATTTTATACCATGACAGGGCTCGAAATAAGAATCGAAAGGGACAAGGCCAAAATGGCCAGGTTACCAGTGCAGGTAGTTATAACCACGACGTGGGCACTTCATAGCACAGAAGGTCAATGGAAAAGGTTGGCCTTCGGTGTACAATTATATTGGAGGGCATCAATGCCAAAGTGAAGGGCACGGAGACCATGGCCTTCGGTGCCTCCGGTTATTTCGAGCCCTGCCATGAACCTCTTGTACCAAAAATAGCTATTTTCTTTCTATAACATTTTTTTGGCAAAATATAATTCAGGGTTCAAAGGGTTAATGCTAAAATAAAACATACTTAGAATGTTTTTTTAATATATTCTCCAGTGGGTATTATGTAATCTGATTAGTATGTATGTGAAGTTGCACTTGATCAACTTGAACCCATTCATTAAAAAAAAAAAAGTGGGCAATCTGTAACTTGCACACTGTAGGTATTCAATTTATGGCCGCTCATATGACGGTCGCTCACGTGACGAACACGCCAACTGAAACTAAGCCTAGTCTAAAATACTACAGAATTTTTATATCATCCATTAATAAGAATATTAGAGTTAGGCCTACTTCAGAGAAAAATAATTAACAAAACAAAAAAAAATAGACGTTTTCAAATTGACAAAGCAGGCCATTATACCGTTGTGATATATAGGCCTACCATTTTCACATTCTTTTTTGGGGCATTTCAATAACTTCAACTAATATACTATCACTTCCAAAAAATAAATTTGAGATGCAATGAACTTGAAAAAGTTGTGATTATGGCACATCGGCGTGAAATGGCTGATCTGTCGAGTTAGCCGGTCTTGACAAGTGAACAATTATAAACGTTGGAACTGTCAAAAACTGCGCTCAACAAGTGCTATTAGTAACAAGGATACTGAAATTGCTCTTTTGCTCAAGAACTGTCCAATCTATATTTCAAAACATTGAGCGAAGAAGAGCTAACTATTTGCTCTGAGAAAACATTCCAATCAGTTTTAATCCTGTTACTAAAGGAGTGTTGTCGCAATTCACTTCATAGACATATACTTACCGTTGGGAAATTCTTCAAAGGTATTGCAAAGCCCACCTACACCCACTTATTACAAGACCAAAATAACACTCTGACCCGGGTGACCCCGGGTGTCCCCCCCCGGCTTCAGGACGGGACACCATTAGGGCGTCCTCTTTTTGTCTTGTCTGATTTTCACAAGTCCCGTTTTATATCTCTGTCAATTATCCACTTTATTCGTGGCTGTCAGAGGGGGCGTTTTTACGTGATCTACTTTATATAATATTTAATTGGAAAGAGGTTTCAAGAAACGGGATAAATCATTTATTAATTTAATTGTGCTTTTATCCGTTTTTCCTTCCTTTTAATTTTACTTTAGATTGTGGTAAATAGTGCGATTTAGGCCTAGGCTCGACTTGGTGGTAAATCAAAACGCTTCTTGACAATCTTACAGGTGGACAGTTCCTTATTAATTAGTAAACTTTTGCAAAATCACAATTTTTCTTTTCTTTCAGAGCAGAATATTATTTTTATATGCAGAGTTGATTGGTTAAATATGTAATGCCATGACTCAATTTTAAAATTTATAAAAAGTTTGCAAAGTGTACATTTGCCCTCTATTTGCACCCAAAAAGAAAATTGGCTAAAAATACCTCAATTTTGAGGCCAAAAACGCCTAAAAACAATCACATTTGTAGGGAACATAACTGGAAAAGTATTGCCCAATACCGCTTCAAATATGGAAAGACTACGTACCAAATATAACTTCTGATTGGAAATTAGCGAAATATTTTGCCTTCTTGCACAACAGCGTCGCTTTAATTTTGTGACATTTGAGAAAAAATCTGAGAAAAAATCTGAGAAAAAATCACACGGGGTACGTTAATCACAAAAAATGTACGTCCGTCACAGCGGCCATTTTGGCAATATCACAAAGAAATATTAAAATTGTCTACTTTTGCACTTGCAGGCTGGTTCTTAATTGTATTCCATTCTAAAGTTATCAAAAATAGCAATACGAAAATGTGATTTTCAAAATTGATTTTATCTGCGTACGTCCGTCACAGAGAGGTTTTTCAATATTTTTGTGATTTGTAACCTAGGACAAGAACTGAAACTGCAAATATGAGTAGAACAAGGTACATGTAGGTGCCTCCCAGAATGTAGGTGTTTATTAAAGTTACCGAAAGCCCATCATGCAGGTTCATTCTAAGAGTTTTTTAATGATCATAGTACAGCATACTTGCTAACTTAGATTGCATTTGGGTATCAAGTTTAAAAAAATATTTATTACGTTTAGTGTTCGGTTGAAAATACACACAAACATGGACGCGCCCCTGAGAATGCTGGTCACCAATCTTTCTGATACTGTTCAGAAAAAAATGTTGTATGAAATTTTATTTTCCATATCTTAATATTTGACAACTCTTTTTATAGTTGAATAATAACAAATGATGATGATTCTCAATTTGTTGCCATTGGGTTTCCAAAAATGCTGGGGTATCGCCCCTCAGAATGCTGGTTTTCCGTAATAAAATATCTAAAAATATATTGTTCGGACATTTAGAAACAACTTTTTGCATGTTGGTACCTGTAGTCAATATATAAAAAAAATGAAACAATAAGATATTGGAACAGTAAAATGAACCAACAAACATAAAATTGGGTTATTTCCTATTTTTAGATGCATAAAAATGAGAGAAGAAAACCATACTGTACAGGTAAATACAAAGAAATATTTGTAGATTTATTATATAAAGTCTATACGGTTGGTTGACCGAAATATGTACAAAGTGGTTGCTACATTATTATATCCTCACCTGGATGAATAGTCTGTCTCGTTCCAATTTTGCAGTGCCCGGGCATCCACGATACGCACAGCATACATATATGGCACCTCTGGCACCTTGTCTACCGCCGTTCCGCCTGTATATCATATTACCAGCTATAATGACGGATCCACCGTGCTTGGCGACCACCTGGAACTCCATCTAGAATGACAGGAATAAATAAAGTCAAAAATTGATTGCAAAATTTATAGGCCTATTTATGTAAAAACATAAATTTATACTAATTATATGAGAATTCTAATTTAACATTAATATTAAACTCGCCCCGCCCATCACAGAAAAACTTAAACTTGTGCATGATGAATCCATGTACGGTATTGTGATTGGGCCAGGAGCGTGGATGTTCCGATCTTCAAGGGAAAGGGTGATGCAATGAGCTGTGGGTCCTATAGAGGAGTGAAGTTGCTGGAGCATGCAATGAAGATCGTGGAAAGTGCTTGAGAAAAGAATTCGGAAATTGGTGAATGTGGACGAGATGCAATTTGGCTTCATGCATGGAAAGGGAACAACGGATGCAAATGAAGATTTTTTTTGATTTTGAAGATTTATTTTTATTTTTTATGTTGCCCAGGAGACAAATTATGCAATATTTCGACCCATATATGTTTTATAAGTAGGCTAATTCAGTATAATTGCGGAAAATTTTAGGAGTTCGCCCCCCCCCCCTTGGAAGTAATTTAGCATATTATATAGGGCTTATGTCAACATTTTTTTCAATTTTTTTAAAAAAAATGCTCAAGGGGGGCGGTCGCCCCCGTCGCCCCCCCCCCCCTTGGCTACGCGCCTGAGTGGAGCCCTGGTGTAAAGCAGCTGTAACGGCAAGAGCAAGAACTGGGTGCTGTGAAGTTCAGGAAATGCGGAGAGTTACTACACGGAAGAAGGTTTTCATTGAAGACGAAAGGAAGAGTTTATATAAGAGCTGCGTGAGATCTGCAATGTTGTACGGGAGTGAAACATGGTGTTTGAAGGAAGCTGATAAGTGATATGGTATTCTTGAGGAGGACTAAACTTGCGGATAAAAGGAAGACCGATGATTTGATGGAAATGCTTGTGCTGGAGGAATCGGTGGAGCGGCTGGCAAAGGTGAATGGAGTACTGTGGTATGGGCATGTTTTGAGGAGGGATGAGTTCCATCCCCTGAGAAAAACGTTAGATTTCAAGGTAGATGGACGAAGGGAACAAGGTCGACCGAAGAAAATGTGGAAAAGTCAGATGGAGGAGGGGTTGAGGAAGGTTGGGCTAAGGAGGATGATGCTACAAACACGTTGAGATGGAGGGATGGTGTAAGAACGATTGCTGCAAGAGTAAGGTGATTCCGGCCACCTCCGTAATTCGGGGACAAAACCATATCAAAACTGGACCGATGATGATGATGATGATATATTGTATCTGGAATTAACTGTTTGAAAAGTCCAAATGTATATATATCGTCGCTGTTCTGGCAAAACCTTGTAACTAACATTTTGGCAAAAATCATTTTATTGCACAATCGTACGCTCCATGAAATTGCGCAACTTTTGTTTTTGGTGTTTGAATCGATTAGCCAATCAGAAAGCAACCTAATTTACATAATGCCTGTGTATTTTACAACATACAAGGTTTTGAACCGATATAACCAATATACCTATGCCCTACTGTCACATACAAGGTTTTGCAATTAAATGCAATGGCAAATAACGTTACGCAAAACCACGTAACATGTGAATGTTTTGAATATTTTGGCAACAGACATGGTTTTGATACCAGTTTGGTAATTTTCATACATTATGTATAATAAATTGAATAACCTTAATTAGCCTTATTCCAACAGATTTGTCATCATTTCTTCATTAATTAGAGATTTTCTCGTCTTTTTCGGTTCAGTAACAAAAAAAATATTGATAGCCTTAGCTCAAAATGAAGTTTTTACAGATATATACAAGGTTTTGCCAGAACAGCGACGATATACTGTATAATGTCAGAGTAATACAATTGTGAAGCCCTTTTGAATTGATCTTGTATGTAGGGCGCCATATGTCATTTCTCTATGTCACTCTATCAGTGTTGTATAGGTAATAATAATCCGCTATACTCTCTGCAGTACCTTTATAACTGTTGCATCAATGTTATTGGGCGAGTCACTCTACATATGACACCGGTGTTAAAAAGATGGACAGAAAACAACTAAATTAATCAACCAATTAATCAATAAATAAATCAGTAAATGAATGAATCAATCAGTCAGTCAATTAATCAATCAACGAATCAACCAACCAATAAATCAATCAATCAACCAATCAATCAATCAATCAATCAACCAATCAATCAACCAATAAATCAATCAACCAATCAATCAATCAATCAACCAATCAATCAACCAATAAATCAATCAACCAATCAATCAACCAATAAATCAATCAATCAACCAATCAATCAACCAATCAATCAACCAATAAATCAATCAATTAATCAATCAACCGATCAATCAACCAATAAACCAATCAATTAAACAACCAAACAATCAATAAATCAATCAACCAATCAATCAATCAATAAATCAATCAATCAACCAAAAATGCAATCAATTAATCAACCAAACAATCAATCAGTCAATCAATCAGTCAATCAAATCAATCAAATCAATTAGTAATCAACCAATCAATCATTCCAGACAGAATCGTGATCCAGTATATTTATATTTATCCTAATTTTCATCTAAACAAGATGTTAATGTTATAATGTTCAGGTTTTTGTATGAAATGATAGGCCTCCTGTATTTGAAGCCGTTGCCTATAAATACTCTATGTGGATACAGCCGCGGTTCCAGGTATTTGTTGGGGGGGTCAACGATCTGTCTGTTATTTATCCAATTGTTGTCATTTTAAACGAAATGACAATATCATAAAATTAATGAGGCTGTGTTTGAAGTCGTTGCCCATGAACTGTGTGTGAAGGCTCTGACCATGGGTATATCAATGGTCGGACCCAGGCATTTGTATTTCACTTATCTATTTAGAATACTGATCTGTAAATGTCAATTTTTACTACCACACGGGCGACACAAGCGGGGAAATATGTTGGGGAGATTGCTTCTATACGACATTGTTAAACGGTGTGAATTGTTTGTTATCCCCCTCGACGGGGAACGCACCCGCCATCCCAGCCCCCCACACCCAGTCGGGGTACCCTGGCGCCATCGTTGGAAGGGTACTATAACAACCAACCAGATAATTGTGCAGAAATAATATGTGAAACGGGCAAACTTTCCTACCAAGGTGGCTGATTATTTCTTTCGTTCTAAAGAACACAGTGATTGTCATGATACGTGGGTGCTCTCTTACAACTCTCTAAAGGGTATTTTAAGTCGGCATGGACCAATAGGCTATCACACATTTGTAATCGTCATCATGTGGATGGTCGAAGTGGAGGATTTCGACCCTGTAATACTGTTTGTATAATAATTATTGACCATTCGAGGACAGTCAGTACCATGCGCAAACTGATCATGACTTGTGTCCCCTTGATCAATGGCGCTTTAACTCGACTTCTTTCACGCCACCCATGTATAATGGGAACATGTCCCTTCTGGAACAGGAGCAAACTCGGAAGGTGGCCTAGCAAGTCGCCCATGGGCCCGTTGGGGCCATAGCATATCCTTGATTTATCATAGGTCGTATCCAGCTTATCGTAATCATTGATTACCATCCAGTGGCTCTAACTGGTACATCAACGTATATTCGATTGGCTCCATATGACATGTCAAAGAATAATAATTATTTGTTTTCGAATCCGGGATGAAGATATATAAACCCAGTATATCTAACTGGTATATCAAAGTTTGTTGGTGGCTCTATATGACATAATTGTTAAATGAGTGCCGGTAACTTGATCAATCAAATCACTACTTTTAGGCAACTTGAAATGACATAGCCTGCCACGTGCCAAATATCATGTTGGCGCTCCGAAAATATACCAAATTCATCAGACCTCTTCGGTTACACTTCTTGACTGCAATAATACACCATCCACCATTTCATTTCTAGGAGATGACTTTGTCCAGGTTCAGACTGAAAGCGCTGTGCACTGAATTTAGCAAAAGAGTCAGTATATTATTACATCTGGCATATTAATAAATGGTTATGAGCTCAGTGGTGGGAAAATATTGCATTA
Source organism: Scotoplanes globosa (assembly GCA_027575025.1). Classification (NCBI taxonomy): domain Eukaryota; kingdom Metazoa; phylum Echinodermata; class Holothuroidea; order Elasipodida; family Elpidiidae; genus Scotoplanes; species Scotoplanes globosa. The sequence goes on along the minus strand of JAODAI010462735.1, from coordinate 5,827 downwards.
GTTTTCAGATGAACGTTGTATTCAGCGACGCGAAGCGAAGTTGAATAGAAAAAGTTCAATTTTCAACTATATATTTTTCCACCACTGTACGAATGCAAACCATTTATTACTTGTGTTATGCTATATTACATTATTTTCAACCAGAAATTGACGTTTGTGAAGCATTGTTAGCTATTATGTCTGTATGATCGGCATAACGTCTGCTCTAAGTTTAGGCTTGTGTAGAGTGTTTATTTCACGTTATTAATAATATGGCTACGTGTAGCACGTATGACAGTGTTCCATATTTTTTCTAGCACAAACCTACCATGTTTTTTATTTTAATACAAACCTATAATACAATTGTGACGCTAGTGTGATATACAAAATATCATGTGACCCAAAATATGTCCATTAAATATTAAATTGGGTGCATGTGTTAAAAATATTAGTAAGACACATTGTTGTATGTGGGAGAATTGCAGAGAGTATAGCGGATTATTATTACCTATACAACACTGATATAGTGACATAGAGAAATTACATAGAAAAACACCTTCAATTCATTAGGCCTAAACATTTTCTTGGGGGGAGATTCGAGGAGTTCGGGAAACCTATGGGTGTCTGGCATGGACCGGTTTGCTCAATGAATAAAGTATTTGATTCGAAACAGCAATGGTTCGAATTCTTCGTAATCATTATATAAAACAGATCTAGTGCATGTCTCTGTATAACGCCATTGGGTTATTAATTATGTGACGGTGTTGTAAATATATAATAGAGAGCAAGAAAACATGTTTGGAGACTGGAAGTTGTAGGCTAATACATAATAAATGAGAATAAAATAATATGTGTACATTTTACGGTGTAATTTCTCAGTTTAATAATATAATAATAATTGACTTGATATAGCGCCCTTTGTATACATTTATATTCAAAGGCGCTTTGAGAATTACTACCCTGGTCATTGGTGACTAGCCAAACCCACACATATATATGTGTACTTTTCAAACAGTTCATTCCAGACACAAGCGTGTCACATAAACGTACCCCTGGGGGATTCCCATAGGAGCTGCCACAAATCGGCGCATCACTATTAATGCAAGTCACCTCGCAGGTACCCATTTAAACCCCTGGGTAAAGACAAGCAATGCAGACAAAGTGTCTTGCTTAAGGACACAACCACAGTGACCTGCGTGGGACTCGAACCAGTAATCGTTGGATCCGAAGCCCGAAGCCTAAACCACTAGGCCACCGCACCTCTCCATCTGACAGTTCTGACTGTCTGATGAGGATGAAGTTGGAGGGGAGGGGTTGTCTGGCGGGCACCCCCCACCACTTAAAATGTCTGGCAGTGGCCATTTGTGATACATGGGACAGTACCCTACATTTTGCAAAAGGTTTCATCCGGTTACCTCTCCAGCTGACCTAGCGCAATTTTGGGGGTCAGTTTTATTTGTCTGGCAGGTACCCCCCACCACTTAAATTGTCTGGCAGTAGCCATTCACAACCCCTGGGACTATGCCCGACGTATTCCAGTAAGTTTTGTGCGGTTACCTTTCCAGCTGACCTAGCTCATTTTTTTGTCACTTTGAATCGACCCCCCTGACCGCACCCACCACTATGTGCACGGCAGACTTGCATTTCCTTCTATTGGAAGGTACATACAATGTTCCTATATACATGGTTGTTTGTTGGCCTCCCAACTAGGCTGACCCCCTCGGGCTCCCGATCTATATGTTCAAAAACGTACTGCAGAGATTATATAAACAAAAGTAAACATTAATCAGCAGCCGCGGAGCAAGGAATTTAAGTATGTGGGTCAATGCACTTCATTGATCTGTTTAGTCCACTGATCTGTCCGATACACTATCTAAATAGAGCGCCATCACGGTGTCCTTATATGCCATATGGTGCAACATTTTACGAAATTTAAATTCAATTTAGTATTTGCAAATTTAGATTTTTGACTTTCATTATCTTTGGAAAAAATAGGGGAACGAACCCCTCAAATAATATTAAAGAAATAATCTGTGAAACGGGCAAACAAGATGGCTGATTTTACTTTCTAAACAACAAATCAATCGGTGACATACATGCTACGAGACGCTCTCCTACAACTCGCTAAAGGAAATTTTAAATCGACATACAGGCCAGGACACAATAATCCTGTGCATAGACAACGCCTAACCACATCGTACAAATACAGAATGGGCTGCAGTCGTATTACCAGTTTTGACATATGGAGAGCTGAAGACCTTACATCCATTTTTCTCAGGATTGAGTTAGATGCAGATGCGGATAGTGCTTTAAATTATATTTTATTTGAATTATTTTGTGTCTTATAAATCAATGTACCTCCTATAGTAATATGAAATTTGTAATGTGTTTTCACCTTTTAAACACATTTCTCTTTTTTGGTTCATAACTTTTTTTTCAATTCAGATCTTCATTATATTAATGTTTAATATTTTCAAGGATGGCTAACAGGCATGCCACACTATACTACTGTGTAAATGCTTTGTTGTTGAAATTGTTTTTTTTTTTATTTCTAACCGCCAAATTTCGTCTTCGATATAATCCAAACCTACTGACAACCACAACTATCTAAACTTTAGTAATTCCCACCCCATGGACCTTAAAAAGTCCATTGTATTGGCAAGTCCTTCGCATTAAACGGAGTTTGCTCCGAACCAGCTGACTTTAATGTTCAGCTAAGTGTACTTGTTGACCATTTCCTCAACAATATATACCCCTTTCAATTAAGTAAGTCCTGCCTGAGACGCGGCCCCATACATATTTACTGTCCTATAGAGGTCGGACAGTGGCAATCGTATCCCCATATTTTTTGTATTACAGTCCACATGTCAAATGGTTGACGAAATTTATAAGGCAGGAGTTCAGTCCAGGCTACTCCAGAGTGACTTATCCATCCAGGAATTATTCGCCGATAGCCGCCTTCTTACTAAACGTCAATCCCCGTGTCCCAGGACACTGCTTTCACAATACAGTCGTACCAATACTTCCTCCAATGTCAGTCGGAAATGCAATAAGCCCCGATGTCAGGTATGCCACCATAATATCTACCAGATCGAGCATTAGACCATCACATTATACTATCTCATTACACCCCCTAGCATGTGCTGCGATTCCTCTAACGTTATTTATATCCTGTATTATATATGATTCAACTTTTATGATATTAATCGAAGCACACGTGGAACTATATTTATATATATATATTATACCGATATATATATATAATTATATATAGATAAATATATATTATATGTATATAATATATAAACTAATTAAAGAAATAAGATAGACGTGCTTGTAATTCCAACAATTTATTAAAACGGAATATTTTGAATCCAACCTGGATCCATTCTCAACTGCAAGTGAAGACAGATACATAACATACTTAATTAAAACAAAATACTGCGTTAAATTATTGATCAAGCGCGGTAGGCGCTACACAGTACAGCGTGTTACATGGAGAGAAAACTTACATATTAAATGATTATTATTAATCAATATATTGATATAATAATAGTTGAAAATCAATGAAAATTATTAAAAGGGCGTTTTAAAAATCAAATAATGAATGGTTTTATTCGTTTGGTGTGCTTTGGAATGCGCTCCCGATTTCAATTCGGTTAATTGATTACCATGACCGATTCAAACGCCAGCTGAAACATAATTATGTTCTTTACTAATAGTGATAGACATCAATTTTACAATAAGATTAATATGGTTTAATCGTTTGTTGTTTCAGCCCATCTGAGCATATCGGTGCTGTTATGGCACCGATAGAAGCTGGGTTTTATAAATGCCATTTATCTATCATATATATCTATAATATTGTATTCGTTGAAAGATTTAACTTGTTTCCATTCAACTCAGCTGTGCCTCGTTGAATAGATTCTAGTTCTATCTTCAAACTTATTGCAACATTCTGGCCCACTAAACTCATAACCATTCATTATGGGTATACTAATACATTATACTTTGCATGGGCTACCAATTTAAAGCACTCCCCCCACATGTGTATTTAGGACACCTATTTTGAAAAGTGTTACCATGGTTGTCGCCACACTGGAAAGTAACACTGTGTTACCATGATAATTTGTTTTTAGAGTTCGAGTAACTCATGCATAATTCAAATATGATTGAAAAGTGACAATATACATTTACAAAACAAAGAGCAGAATACTATTATCTGATATTTCTGATCACTGTCCGATCTTTTCAATGATTTTAGTGTTGACCTCTGTTGACCTTTGACCTCCCCCACAAACTACACAAATGTTGTATTCATTAAGGTCAACCTCCATGCCCAGCTTCAACGTTATCGGACTTTAACTTTTTGAGAAAACGTATTTACAAGCAATATATCAGGCTGTATTTCAGTATTTATGCTTTAGTCGGTCTGACCATACGTCATCATAGACTTGACAAAGACGTTTTTTCAACAAAATGGCAGCGCCCATATTTGTGTATTTGTCAATTTAAAAACTTCATATCTTGAGAACGGAATGGCCTATTTCACTTCTGTTTGAAGCATTTTGTACATAATGTTCTGCTCTATAATATAAACGAACAGTATTACAAAGGTCAGGTGTATGTCGCATTAAAGACATAAAACCAATCCTCGGAATATTCATCAACACCAGGAAACCCTTACAAATTGGGAAACAGTAATATTGTATCGAGATGTTACCACAACTTACCCCATAATTACATTTACAATTGTAACACTTATTGCCCTTTAACACTTAGAAGAAAACGTAATGTCAATCAGAAAAAATCCATTGGATCCCTAGTGGAATAATTCATTCTACTCATACAAAGTGTAGATTATTTCATAAATTTAAGGAAAACATTTTGCCTACAGAAAACATAAATATACTATATAGGCCTATAGAAATATTCTCACCACTGTCAATTTCATTTAGGAAAGCGTAATTGTATTTCAGGATAATTGTATTTTTAGCAATCAAATTCATAAAATGACAAAAGGTGGAATGTGGAAAGTTATATCCGCATTATTGAAGAAAAATAATTATGAAATACCAATGATGATACATATTTATTCGGTTACGTACTAAGTACACAATAAAAGGACAGTGGTTGAAGATTTCAAATTAGTATTTTGCAACTATAGTGTTGCAAATGATCGAGTGTCGATAATTGCTCACAAGTAGAAAAGCATCTACATGAATTTCTTAAATCTCAAACATTTTTATTTCCTAATATACGCCTTCTGAAATTATGTTGATTATTTATTATCTAAAAATGGGAATAGTGCTGGAAATGATAGCGTTATCATTAATTTCCTAAAAGAGATTGGTAGCACCAGAATTTAACCTGTAACATAAGTAAGAGGTAATTGATCTTTTATATTAGTTGTAGACTGTCACTTGTAGTCCCGTCTGAAATACGAATTGAAAAAAAAATGTTCCTGTATACAAGACCGGTTAGGCCAATAAAAAAAACGTTTGGTTGTCCTCGAATTTTTTAAAACAGGAGGGGCGGGCAGGCGGCTTTTTTTTATTTTATTTTTTTAAGGACTCACATAATCATATATATAAAACAAATAACACACACAAATGTTGTCAAAACGGTTTATTCCCATAATGCTGAAGGTGTAAATCATGCTACACAAGTAAAACTATTTCCAATTTCCAATCGATGTTGCGTGGTGCAGAGGGGGGGGGGACACAGGGCATGTGGTATGAATATATCATGCTGACATCACTGCTTTATGGTGCAGAGGGGGGGGGGAGCATGGGGTTGGAATATATCATACTGACATCGCTGCTTTACGGTGTACAGGGGGGGGGGG
>JAODAI010462624.1:0-14621 GCA_027575025.1 Scotoplanes globosa | reverse complement strand
AGTGATCCTCGACTAGGAAAAAATTCCGAGGACGGCGCTATTAAACCGGAAGGTTAGAAATGAGCCGTTAAATACAAACAACAACCAACTGTTAGTTGTGCTCTGTTTATTCTATATACCAACATACGAAATAAATGAATGATCCCCTGTAAACCTTGATCGTCCCCCTGGACAAACATTTAGTATACGCCACGCCACTGGCCTGTGCCTAATATAGTTCAAATATTATTTTCTAGAATCTAGATGTAATTGTCACATTTTCTTCAGAAAAAGATGCGTATAGAACGACTATAGAAAGTACCTTTTCCTTCGATCTGAGAGGTATTTAAAATACTCAATATTCTTGTGCGCTCCGCGCCAGCCGATGGTGGCGCTCCGATACTAATGGAACTAGTGGAACGGCGCCCTTCTACACCTTGCTTTCCCCTAGAAAAGGTCCTAGCTACCACACTGTGCAGAGACAAATCTAGATCCATTCATATATGGTTTCATTTGAGACTTGATCGTCACTATAATATACCAACACATTTTATAAATGAAATTAAATCTATTTTCGTATTGACAAATGCACTGGTAAACATAACTTTTTGGATACATATCCATGGATATACCACCTCCCTGGAAATACGATGGCTCATGTATTATTTAAAATTAAAAGTGATAGTAACGTCACGTTTCTATATACGGTAGGATTAACTCCCTCCCCCCCCATCCCTTCAATATATTGTCTCTGAATATAATATGACAAAGCAAGCATGAATTCAATGTAGTCAATAACTTGTGTACATTTTTCAATTCCTTCCAGCACAGTTATAATTATGCCCAGCTTTCTGAAGTAATTTATATTGAGTATTGATTGTTTGTACGTATATAACGGATGATCAATCCATATAAGCAGTGATTAATTGGACGTATTATACCGGATGATCAATCTAAGTATTGATTGTTTGTACGTATGTAACGGATGATCAATCTAAGCAGTGATTAATTGGACGTATTATAACGAATGATCAATCTAAGTATTGATTGATTGAACGTATATAACGGATGATCAATATAAGTATTGATTGATTGAACGTATTATAACGGATGATCAATCTAAGTATTGATTGATTAAACGTATGACGGATGATCATTCTAAGTAGTGATTGATTGGAAGTATTATAATAGATATTCAATCTAAGTATTGATTGATTGAACTTATATAACGGATGATCAATCTAAGTATAGATTGATTAAACGTATAACGGATGATCAATATAAGCATTGATTGATTGAACGTATATAGCGGATGATCAATCTAAGTAGTGATTGATTGGACGTATTACAAGGATGATCAATCTAAGTATTGATTGATTCAACGTATATAACGGATGATCACTACACTTTTGTATAATAAACTCGTTTATAAGAAACTACTACAAGAGGCCAAGAAACTTTAGTACTACATTGAAAATCATTAAGAAACCCCAGAATTGTGAGTATGCTGAAAATCATAATAAATGGCTTTTGTTTTGTTGTGTAATGTGTACAATATTTGTCATATATTGTTGGAAAATCAACAATAACCAATTTACATCAATAATTTGAAGACCTAATTGTCTTGCACAAGATTGCCTATTACCACGGTGTTATTCGATGGCAAAAATAAGAAACTTAGTAAGAAACTTTTCGTAGTAAAATCGGGTAAAATTTAAGAAACTTTTTAGTACTAGGACCTGACGCTACATAGTTTCTTATACAAAAAGTGTATCTGTCTGATCTTTATTAGTCAGTAGTTAAAATCAATGCACTATTAACATCATCACACATTCCCTGTAATCGTCGAAAGGAACGTTCTCTCTTTTCACTCTTCATAACTTTTAATATATAGCTTTGTTAATTACGTAATAAAATGCACACAAACAATGTAGTACTTGTTGTATTGTGTGAAGTGGGTGTGTACCATTGAACTCTGTACGCCGATATGCCCAGTATAAGTTACTGTATATATAAAGGATTATAAAAGTTATAGCACAGTCCATAAAGGTCAGTTTGCTGGGTGTATTTTGTAGCTTATAATTTGGTGTTATTCCTCGTATTTTATATATTTACAGCCGGATATTATACTTATTTTCATGTCTAGCTTCTATCCTTGAAACAGGTGCCAGCCAGGCCAATGTTTATTAGTAAACAAGGTCATTCACATATTTATTAGACAAACTCTGTCAAACGTTTATAATAAAACTTTATTTTATGGCCCCCGTGCCTTCATCTCCCTGGTTGAACTGAGGATATACTATTTAGTTTACAGGTAACCGGGCAGCTGGTTTAATCAGGGAGGCGGTTTAATTACCTTACTTCAACACGTTAATGAGAATAACCATTGTCCAAACTATCAGTGTATTTGTATTTCTATTAACGCACTATTAATCCACCTATGTTGTTGTTTTAAACACAGATATTGTCGATTACATTGGACGTATTGTACTATTACCACAGGCCCCAAGGCTTCCAAGATTACCTACGTAAACAACAAGACTGAATGAAGTGTTTTATTGTCACTGGTAAAGCAGATTATCAGTTGCATTGTGTACATGTGTACGGATACATGTGCAATGTGAAGTAAAGAGCGCCTTGTTTAAGAAACTATACAACGACTTGACCAACTCCAAATAAATGTACGGCTCTAACAGCACGGTATACCCAGGGAGTTGAGGCCTTGTGTGGTTCATATAACCTTTACGTTGAAAATGGTCGGAAAATGTAATCAATCAATCTAAATAAATACATAAGCATAAGGCTTATCCAAATAAATACATAAGCATAAGGCTTATCCAAATAAATACATAAGCATAAGGCTTGCCATAAACTTTAGGTAAAGTATGGAATCTTACATTAATTTATTATATTTCGATACCACATAATGAAAATAGGTCATGGTGATATATATATATTATGACTCGGATCCAACATTATTATAATTATAACACTTATCAGCCGCAATGTTTAATATAAATTGATTTGAACTCCCCCCCCCCTCTCTCTCTCTACCTCGCGATCCCTAAACAAAGGGTGGGGAAGAATATGCTAGCTAACGGCCGGATAATTGGCCAAAGCTCACCATCTCTTCCCATAGCCAACGTACATAGCCATCATAAGCCATGACCCTCCAATCTCCATCCCCACCAGCGCCCGTAAAATCCCTCTCAACGCAGTCCTTAAAAGTATAAATTCCATTAACAAAGGAACATATCTGCAGCCTTCCATTCGAAAGACACAACCAATTGGGGTGGAAATGTACATTAAGTATAAATCATCATATTTATAGGTTCTAAAAAATATATGATACATCAACATTTTAATAAAGTGTGGCAGTTTGTAACCATTGTATTTAATTAAATACAACGGGAAGTGTTATTTTTGTTGTTCTTAGTGTAAGTATGTGGTACGAAATACAACCACAGTTGTAATTAAAAGGACTTGGTGAAAATCAGAGAGCATCGTGAAATTGCAGCGCTACTTTACACCCACTCTTCTTTGATAATTGTTCTACATTTTCAGCAATTTGCCTACAGATTGTGCAGATTTTGACAAAATTATTATCAATTTAATTTCCAAAATTTTATTTCAACCACAAATAGTACATGTATATATTCAATTTATTGTTTCTTCACAACACAGTGAATAATATATAATAATAAATTAGCTACATTAGAGTAGCGATGTGAGAATGTTGCGAAAGGAAGTATTATATCAACTAGAGTGCTTAGCAGAGTAGAACACTCCCATTTATATTTATATCATATTTGTAACATATATAAATCATTTGAATAATAATTACAGCTAATATAATATGAGCTAAGATAAACAGTTATTTATGTACCAATATGTTGTTAATATCATGTTAATTTTATCCTATCACCTGATCACGTGATTGTACTGTATCACATGATGCCTTTGGTTTATATTTAGGCTTAATGTGATTTTATAGTTATGTATTAAGTTCCACATGAATGTCAAGGCATTCACAGGGGTCACATCATGTAGCGTGCACAATGGAGTTAGTGTGTCATGACGTCATACATCTATGTAACATGTTGGGGAGCTGTCAAGTCAGTGGGGGACACCAATCTAAATATGTTTCCAAATAACATCTAAATTATATTTGCCACTAATAAATTATGGCAATTCGTGTCGCACTGTCCTGTCTGTGTAGGAATTTTTTATTCAAAATAATAAAAGGCACTATTTTACGAGGGGTAATAGACTCAGTACATTGGTACCCCACAGCTTTTGTTAAGCATAACCCATATTTTTTTATAAAAAATACATGTCATTGCCACTTTAATACATTTTACGCAATATTAACTTGCAAGGCAAAACACAAATGTACCACCAGATAGCATGAATGGACACTTTTAATAATGATACGGAAATGGTGGAGGCAAACCCCCACCTCTGCTAATATATATCCACTCTGATAAAAGGGGTGAGCCATGCACCCTCGGTTTATCCCCTAATCAATTAAAAAACGCAAAATTAATACAGGTTAAGAAATTAATAGTAGACTGGCGGTGAACTATGTGATCTCCAAATAAGTGATATTTAAAACAGCAGTTTCCGGCGATATGAGGGATACCCATCACGGTATTCCAGTATGGAAAATTTATCGATGAATCACGAGCTAAACAAATTATTTTTTTATCAATACCGTGAGTCTTTAAACGTAAATGTTTTAAGTTACAACATCATTGTAAATTTTAAATGTTATATGAATTATATTATCAAAGGCACCATGCATTTAAGCCACATTTTTCATTACCCCAGTCACTCTGTGGTATTTTTCCGACGCCCGACTAGACATTTATATCGAGCTTTGTGTAAAGGTACCTAATTATATTTTGACTAACCTATATGGTAATGGAAACACATTAAAAGTATTTTGGTAAGGTTTATCTAACTCATATTTTGTGGGCACAATAGCCTACAATCAGAATTTCACATCGGCAAATATACTTATAGTGGCCTAACTATTCACAATTGTGTTGGTTTCCCCCAAATATGTTTTAAATTGTTAATTACACGAACACAAACTACAGAGACAAATTATGTTTTCATCACACATGGTAAGATTTCCCTAAATAATTACTCATATCCCGTTATAAATTATACTTTATTAAAACGTCACCTGAGTCAGTATAGAGGCACCCTATAGAATCGACCTTCTAAAGCATATGTATCAACACATTAGTGATGTATACATGTTTTAGGACGGGTGACTGCTAAATGTTATACAGTCACTATTGAGGATCATGGGCATGCAGCCATTCATAGATTCAAAATTAGGCCGAAACATTAACCACGAAAACATAGGAGAGTCGATATTCATATTCCTCGCGATTGCTATAAGGTGCATTATTTGTGATTTTAGTAAGCATTTTAATAGATACTTATATTGATATAGCTTAAACAGATATATTTACCATATAGTAGGCCTATCAGATGCCTAAAGACATCGTAAAATTGGTGTGTGCCTATTGGTCCGAAGGCCCGTTGGTCCGAAGGCCTGTTTGGTGCGAAGGCTCGTTGGGCCGAAGGCCCGTTGGTCCAAAGGCCCGTTGGTCTAAAAGTCATATGATTTAATGTTATAGGTGTATGGCTTAGGAGTAATGTGGTGGTTAAGGTATAGTCTTATCATTAAGCGTGCCTGTTTTCGGATAATCGGACCTTCGGACCAATAGGATTCCACCCTAAAGGTGTATATTGTTCGTCATTACATCTTAGGGAACATAAATTAAATTAATTGTGTGCCAATCGCGCTTAATTACTCACACTAACATACTAAGAGGATGTTGTAGATGGAACAAGTTTTAATCATCTAAACAATAGATCACAAATATGTATGTATGTATGCATTAATATGCATTGTATCTACAGCATGCAACAGGCCACACATATACTACCCATGTGGGAAGCGATATTAAATACGTTTATTGATTATCGATATATTACTCTCACTATAATATACTTATTTACTTCTAAACTGTTCATGTTTCTAAACCCATGGGTCATATATACTTTTAATATGTATAATGTATATTGGATGTTGAAGTATATTTGCTCAAGATAAATTATTGTTAAGTCGGTAACCATTATGACGTAAAATTTCAGGTAAATTAAAAAATATTAGTAGGCCACTAAGTTATATCCCTAAAATGGCATTTTTATTTCCAACTTGTGCACACCATTCACTGTCTTCAATGGGCGTATGATTTGTATAACATTTAATCAACCATGTTTATGAATATTACATACCTTAAAACAAGTCATGTGTTTATTATTATCTAGAGTAGATCTGTTTGTAATATATATTATCCACATACAATTTCATGGATATTCCATCCATGCTGTACACTATATGGTATCAACACAAGCCGCGCGCAGAGAGTATTAAATTGGATGTTAAATTTATATTGTAATCGATAGCTGAACATGTAAACAAAAGTGACTTAATATTGTAAACAGAGCAAGCATTAAGGCCGCCTTGTGTATTTTATGATGCTAATTTTAAACTACTTTGGTTGCTTTATCTCAAACTCTTTGCTGGTCGTTTATACGCTCCCTCTTTATCCAATATCAATCGGAGTATTCCTATACCGGAGGAAGCCGACGAGATGTGGAAGCTTCAACGCCCAGTATATATGGCAAAAGATTATACTATTAGATATAGGAGTATCATAACTGTCTGGTAAATATGTTGATAAAGTATTATACCATCAATCAAACCGCTAAGTTAGCACCGATTCCATCAGGTTGATGGCGATATGGCAGTGTACTATTACACGATATCACATGCAACAGTCACTATAATGGATAGTGTACAATGCAAAACGCAATTATAGACACACACTGGCATAGTTTGGACAACATTGGAGAGTAATGTCCAAAATGGTTGTAAGAAATATTTTTAATAATTATATATTTTATTTATTTAAAAAAACATAAATACGTTCAAATATGAATAGCTTAGGCCTGCATGCACTAGTAATATATTATAATATGTCTGACAATTAAGTGAAACGTTATCTATATATGTCTCAAGATTAATATTCTGTAAATAAATAAATAGTGTGCTCGATAAGCCTAAATTATAGTCTGATTTGAGTAAAACATTTGTTGCGTAAGCCTGTATTATATTTCGCGTGGTGGTAAATATCACGATATTTGGACAACAACCATTATAACAAGAGTGTTCGTATCAATTTAAGTCGGATAAATATAGCAACATAAAAAATGGGATATGCTATGCATAGCATGTTGTAAGTGTGCAGCTTTGAGCTGATTTAATATAGGGTGCACCTTTATACATTTGTGGCTAATTGGATTGATAATTATCTAATGAAATTCCATAATTACGATTTCTGAATGTCATTTGTGGATCTGTCATGGATATATATAAACATCACTATAATTATGCATTCCTGCCAAAAATATACCTGCATGTAATAATTCACTGTTTAAATTAATTCCTATTTAAATGTAGAACCATGTAGAACCATTTAAATGTAGAATTTTTCGCATACCATTGTTTGTTACAGAATCATGATATATCTATAGTTCTATACCGCTAATTCCTTTTAAATATTAAATACTTTTGTGACATCATGTGTAAAAATAGTCTTAAATTGTTACTGTTAAAACAAATAAATAAAAGTTTATATTTCGTTAACTGTCCTTAATATTTCTCAATATATTCATTGTTCATTTCAGGATTTAACATAGACTTGATTTTATAATAATATAATAACAGTTCTAAAGGTTTGACCTATATCATAAATCAATGAGCCTTTGCAAATCATGTATTTACTATAAATTGCCGTGAATCGATGTCACTGGTACTGTAAAATAAATTTCAATAATCACGGAGAATAAATATATTTTGTTCAAATTTAATAATTGTTTTCTGTCTCTCCTCTATATCATTCATATTTTTTTCCACAAGTATAATCTTTATCACTTATACCTACCTACATGATATAATTATATTCCAATAAGGTGTTTCACTTTCAAGTGTTTCTCCATCTAATATATCCCACTTTAACACTTCTTTTCATTTTAATATAATTTATGCACATAATTTACTATTACTATTAAAATTAATTAAATTGTTGCCAATATATAGTATCTAAGTTATACAACGTAATGCAATCAATTATTTTCTTTATTAATTAGTTGTCTATTCTCCATAATACTGTTTATTTCATGTATTTATATTTATTTATTATTGCTCAACATAAAAACATCAAGAAATAATTTAATAGGCTTAATATATCTATATGAAGTTGAACCATAAATTAATAGTAGTTAACACAATCTACATCTACACACAAAACATAAATTGGTTGTTATTATATAATATATCCTCATAAATTAATAATAATTTATACCTGTATCATAAGGTTAGAAAAACAAATATGACTAACATATTTTTAATTGAAATTTCCAAGTAACAAATCCATTCGAGATTATTTTATTTTCTGAACCATATACCATAAGCTAGATTAAAACTGATGTGAAACATATACTAGTATTGTGTTCCTTTAATCTGAAGATACGATCAGCGACAATCAATATATGACTTCTTTGTGTAAGCTTAACTTCCCAATAATTTATCATATTAATTCGAAAATCGATATTAATTGTGTATATCAGGGATATGCCGCTTGGTATAGCCACCAAGCTTTGAATTGTACAGTTTTCGGTAATTGTAATAATGGAAAATATTCAATTGAAACCGGACACTCTATATAATACAGGGATACAATTCTACGATATCTTCAGTCATTTGATAGGCCTATTATGGTAAATATATCTGTGTATATGAATTATGCTATATCAATATAAGTATCTAGATTGCTAAAATACTTATTAAAATCACAAGTAATGTTTGTAATATAGAGTACACAATCATTCTATTTGGTATTACACATTAGATAAAACCACCATATAATCTCTAATAGGAACGAAATGTAGAATTAACAAATGACATAAATATCCAAATATATTCAGGAAATCCTGCAAATGGATCTTTATTGTATCATTTACCGAATAAATCATTAATCGTCGAAAGCATTCACGATACCGCAATTTTTTTTTAAATTCTTTCATACAATTTAACCATCTTAGATGTATTTATTTCTATTGGCTGAATTTAGTTCTAATTTATTATTCATAGAATTAAATTATTTTATCAAATTAACAGTAGTCAGATTTCACTGTACCATTTCCAGTAACTGAAATGAAGAATAATGGAATCAATATTATGATACAGTGTTGTATTATGATTATCTAAGTCATAATTATATTTAATAGTTGTGAAAAAATGATATAATTAATTATATTATTAATTTAATGTTTAATTAATAATACGGGCCTATATGTGAATGATACCATGCATATGCGCATAGACAACCTATATGGAAAATAACGTATTATGTGTAAAATGTTACTTAGGCCTACATCTAATTGAATATAATGTTAATTCATGTTTTGGCAATGAGTTGCATAATACTGCCATGTTCTAGCATATTTGATGTAACATTATTTACTAACATTACGGGGTCAAACATTTATAATGTAACGTAATATTGTCAATATGACATTGATCGTTGTCCACCATATGACCAAGATAACTTACAATGACTGTAAGTTGTCCGCCATATGACCAAGATAACTTACAATGACTGTAACACTAAATAGGTATCAACAACCATGTGTAGTAATTATATAAATATATCTACCCTATTTCCACATTTATTGAGAAGTAGCATTGCCTGTGTATTAATGGCTTGTAGACGATAATAAATTATAAATTTATCACTAAGCATATTACAGATATAACCTACTCCTCAATTAATATGAATTTCAATCAGTTGACATAATTTGTTATACGCATTACCTATGTAGAAAACAAAGTGGTATATAGCACTGTAGTATATAGGCATTAATAATTTGTAGCTTAAAAAGTAAAAATATTATTTGATCAAACGATAACAAATTATTAAGATCAGGATTACCAGATGTATGATGATATGGGCATTTTATTATCGTATGTGCCACCCTCACATATTTTAAGTACAAACTCGCAGACAAATTAAAAATAGTTACACACTGTAAATAAAGCACATGGCTATATTAATTTATTCATTATATGTAATATTTGTTATTTGTACAGAATAATTCTCCAGAATTTTCAACACGGGTCTCCGAATATAAAGGTGTCATTGTTGAAATGTATTTCATATGATACATATATAATTCAATTATTGACATATACTAAAATGTATTCTAATAATAATAATACTTAAATTTAAATGTTGGTTTCAGAAACTATTGCCCTGCATTTAAAACAACTGTAACAATTGTTTTAGATTATCTGCAACTAATGTACCTACATACTATTTAATACTATATATTTTTGGTATTATTTTACTTTATTATTATATCAGGCCTTTTATTTTATTGAAAGCAACCAAGTCCATTAAACTAATTAGTCACAATATGCACTGTACATCGACCTCCATGATGGTTATATTAGGCCTACTTGGGATGTCCATATGTGCTTGGTATATGTTATGCCATAAATAGTTTACTTTCATTCAACTTTCAGTTTTTACTGTAAATGTTCACTTAACCTTAATACGATATAATTACATTATATTAAAAGTATGGCAATTTATGTTACATGCATTAAACTATTTAATAATGACCATTTGGTTAAAATACTCTTGTTGGTTTTACTTGTAGCTAACTTGTAATATCATTCATAATCGAGAACATAAGATCGTTATATTATTAAGTTAATTAATTCAAAATTTAATTTTATCACGATAACCATTATACGTTTAACTAAGGGTATTATTATGTAGGCCTACATTTACTTTTCGATTTTATGGATGTAACTCCTATAAATATAGAGCCTCGGAGAAGCTAACCGATAATTAATTATTAAAATATAAAATAAACATACGATCAATCAATTTCCAGGTCATTTATTAACGGGAAATAGACTAGTGGAGTTTCTTCAAATTTGAGCATCTACAGTTTCTTGTATTAAAGTTTCCTATGTTTAACGTCATTGTATATAAACTGACAATTTAACTTCCAAAGTAAAAATAAATATACGATTGGTTAAAATTTATTCACACATGATATAGTGCCTACACATTAAAAATATAAATCAAGTAATTAAATAATATATTAATTTCACGACAAATAATTATCATCTAACATGTTGTTATAATTTAAAACAAGTCTATATTTGTATTTGTATATGTATTTTTTTTCTTATAGCCTATCAGCAATGCTAAGTATGAAGCTAACGAATAGTTGTATTTTACGTGCACAAAATGGTAAAATATTCTCTTACCTTTTTCTAAGTATACCGAATGATGATGTTTAATGTACACGAGCTATTATTTATAATTCGAATTATTGAATCCAGTATCCCATTCGACAAACAATGGCGTTTAATCAATTAATGTGATGGTCGTACAATTGAATTAACCAAATAACACGATATATGTCTAATTGAATATGAACAATGGATGACATAAATAAACTTATTACAGTTACGTTACCTTGTCCCCTGGTCCACCATAGTTGGTTGCATCCAGGCTTCGGCTCGTATGATTGTATCTGCTATTGGAGCTGATACAGGGGTTGTGACGGGCCTGGTACCGTTGACGGTGGGGACGGTTACTTCGGTTGTAGCCGCCGTCACTATGGGTTCCTCTTTTAGGTTGGTCGTACCACGAACCAGCGAGTCCTGAATTCCGAACATGAAGCTAGATAAATGGTCACTATACTTTATTATCAGCCGCTCCACTTTTTTCAACTTTTTCTTATAAAATCCAGACAATGTACGAAATTTTCTCCAAGAAGTGACAAACGCTCAGCAAACTTTAATGAAATGTCCAAGCCTATGTGCTTTCTCTACGCTATCTTATTATTCCCGATTCGTGTTTCATATCGCATCGTCATATATACGTTACAAATTATCCGTGCATTTGTCACAAAGTGTCCTTTCGTTTCCTTAATCGTGTAGACAAAAATAACGGTAGTTGTCGCCAACACTTTTCATGTGATTTCAAAGTCCGCAATTTGCTGCGGGCTATTATTAAATTGCTTAGTATGAAGTGTCAAATAATAATTTCCATTAGATAAACCGGAACACTTTATTATCGCCTTGTATAGTGAAACATGTATACATGCATACAAAGTGATTCAATCAACAAACTTTATTGTAATGAGTAATGTTACGATATCGTAAGAAATGCATTGTCCTTTTAACTTTCCATTGGTGGATACAAAACTACTAAATCCCAACAAATGTACAAATTATTTTCAGCTATATCAAACTATTCAAAAATCTCCCTTGATTTCTCCACAAATACACGACCTATAAAGTATAAGTTAATGAACTAGTAGTCACAGCAGCACACTGCAAATGCAGTTTAAAGTTTTCTGCTGCGGTGTAGGCCTACATGTAATAGCTGTGTGTTGATTGTCAGGGGAGAGTGCGAAGCATGCCGACTTGGATGACCGTGAACTATCACAAACCCCACGGGAAGTCACGGTTAAGTAAGGTGTCTCGATCCCCGTTGCTTTTTGCTCTCCTCCGTAAGATAGAGACTCTGGCTTCTGTTTACGTGTATCAACTGCGTGGTAATAATGTAGAGATAATAGGGGCAACTTAACTCGCTGATTGTAGTCAATGCAACTTAGTCGCTAGTATAATGGTACTGTGTATAGTTAATATGGTATAACGCCTACAAGTTATACGTCAGGTGACATGTGTTGGTGATATCCCCACGGGCTGCAAGTTTAGATGATATTAACCAATGTGCGAAAAACATTAACTACTTCCACCATACTGTCATAAGGCAGGGCAGCTCAAACATGAATTCTAGAAACTTTAATAAACAAGAAGAAAGTTTTAGAATAATATTTATTTTCCAGTTCAGTTGTCTGATATAGCTTTCGAGTTCTAATAAAGTGTAAATATAACTTTTATGTATTGAACCGTAAGCCTAGTTGCCCACCTATGTATAACCAAAATGTTCCAAGTTGCTGTTGTTTGAGTCCTGAACAGATATATTCAAATAATATTCTATATAATATATTCTATATTGTTTGACGCCTAATAAATATATTTATGTTTTGTATAACCATCAAAATTTGAGATTTTCACCCTAACTTTTTATATCGATGTTTTTTTACACTTCCTTCACCGATGTTTATCCGATGATTATCTTTAATTGTGATGTGAAGATTTGTCCAGATACGTTTTAACAATGAATTTGGTATTTGTTCCTTTTTACCGGATACAATTCAACAGAGCTAATGACTAGGCCCTATATGATTGTCAATGTTTTTCCAGCCAGCACGTGCGACGAAACTGTTGTTGGTGTTGTGACTAAGCTTGCTAGTCTGATGCGTTTCAACTAAACTCGACTCCACGGTAACTCCCTACACACTATCTTGTATCCTGCACTCAACTCCAGGGGTGACTTTGCTCACTTCCAATACGACCACTGTCACTCTCGCCACTCAGCGCCTAAGTACCAGTTTCCCGCGAGTATTTGTACTGCTTCGGTTGCGCCTCAAACCATTCCCTATATAATTACACTACATCACTGTATTGTAGAGCTACAATAGAGAGACTAGCTCGACACTTCACTATTTGGGAATTCGCGCTTGACCGGCCCAGGGAGGAGGAGACGTCATTGATCCACTAAAGTGTGGAAATATACGCTCCTCCCCCTTTACCCAAATAAGGGAGTCCCACGACCAAGTACGGATTCAAAACATGTTTGGAATTCAGTTATCAGCCAATCACAATTTAGTGATGATAACAATATTATTGGCTCGTCGTAAAAGTTGCCCGCTGAGTGAGTTTTGAGAGAATAAGAGAGTTCGGGGAGAAGTCTGGTGCAGCGGTCGGCTAATGACAGTATGAGGAAAGCCCTGGTTGCAGCAGGGGGCTGCCATCTCACCGGTTGCAGTAACGCTCTGGTTTGGACAGTAGTTAGCCCTATATTAGGATCATCTCAGTGGTTGGGAGATGCCACGAAAATACTAAATGTTATGCAATACTTTATATCTATAGCCAGTATTTTACATTTATATGATTTCATGAGAACATCAAGTAGACGAGACGTGACGATTGTTATCAGTCACTTTCGTATCAACCACTACACAGCCCAGTGGCGTGAATAATACATAAATACGATGACCCGATAAGATAAACACATAGTTTATTTTATCATGCTAAAGATTGGCACGCGCAGTGACACAGTGGGTGATTTAACTGGTGTCAAACTGAACTTGTATATCAATGGCAGTTCCACCAGGGAGTTGCCACAGCCGTGTGGTTAGAGCATAATGAGGGAATATTTGTGTTGGCTATTTTAATAAGCAGCACATATATAATAATTGGTAATACAAATTGTGAGAATGAAATGAAGATCATATCCGAATTAGACAAATTTCAAGACATTCATATATTAGTTGTATATATTATATATTTTATTTATAAAAAAATAATGATATACTGGTATAGCCGATATATATTGGGT
>JAODAI010462513.1:0-14621 GCA_027575025.1 Scotoplanes globosa | reverse complement strand
TCAATGGACGTAATACACACAATGGGATACTGCTTCAGGTCAAAGGTCACAGGTCTGCTACATGAAGTATATCCCAGGATTCCTGAACAACGAGGGTGTATGAGCCACTCAAAGCGTTTGAGTGTGTCAAGGTGGATATTTGACCATGTAAATGTACATTTCTGATGTGGTTGAAATAACATTCTGGAAATTATATGAAATTTGTAGTAGGCTAAGTTATATAGTGTCCAACATAGGCCTACACCCTTACTAATTATACTGTATCACTGGAATTGGGTTAAGTACATCACCATTATTATATTTGTAAAAATATATATTGCTTTATTATAAGTACCCTGGCCTTTCAATAACATGTTTTTTTATAGAATGAATGAGTGGATAGGATTCCTGACCAACGAGCGTATATGAGCCACCCAAGCTTATGATTTGACCGATGTTTCTGACATTGCTACCATTTATTAGATTGAGTGGTCGAATGAGTGGTCGATTAAGGAATAAACTGCAGTTGGGTGACTATTGTTGGTGATAAACTGTTGAGACTCTTACGTTTGTCAAATAACGGGCGAGGCGAAGCAGAGTCCCATTATTTGACAATGTAAAGCTGCAAGTACAACTTCTTGTGACTGCAATGTAGCTGCAATATGGCAAACTTATTTTTATCGACGCATTAAATAGGGTTAGTGGGTGTAGTACACTTACACTATATTAGAAGGCCCTTGCTTCCCCGAGGAAGACAACACCAAAACATCCATTTTGACAACAGTGTGACTTTCACTGCCCCGACGGCAGTATTATAGTTTGTCCCACATGACAGTGCTGACGACAGTGTGACTTTCACTGCCCTGTCGTTGACGGCAGTATTATAGTTTGTCACACATGACAGTGCTGACAACAGTGTGACTTTCACTGCCCTGTCGTTGACGGCAGTATCATAGTTTGTCACACATGACAGTGTTGACGACAGTGTGACTTTCACTGCCCTGTCGTTGACGGCAGTATTATAGTTTGTCA
This sequence comes from Scotoplanes globosa, assembly GCA_027575025.1. NCBI lineage: Eukaryota > Metazoa > Echinodermata > Holothuroidea > Elasipodida > Elpidiidae > Scotoplanes > Scotoplanes globosa. The sequence goes on along the minus strand of JAODAI010462513.1, from coordinate 13,610 downwards.
CACATGACAGTGCTGTCATGGTAATCACTCTACATGCTAAAATAACTCCATGAAATACATATAGCAGTGCAACTGGTATTTTTAAGGACATCAAGATTATTAGTTTACAAACATTTATTACAATGTTACAAATTATTAGATTGAGTGGTCGGTGACGTTTCCTGACACTCTTGTAAAAAAATGGGGCTATAGAGAGTCACGCAAAGCCTTTGATATATACCATGACAGTGATTGATCGATTTATTGATTGTGTTTCATGGCTATTTTCAACACATAAGATTAGATGTGCTACACAAAGCCTTTGATAAAATAGTTAGAGTCACTGGATTTGTAGTCACCATCATATTTCAACTCTCTTCACCTTGCTGGATCACAAGCCCAACACTCTATCCACCGAGTTAACGGATCTGAAAATAGCCAGGCGAAGCCTCCGATATACCGGTGGTATACCCTATTGGTCTGATGTCCAATAGGATATTATACTAATAATGAATGGTTTTGAGTTCAATGGTTAAAGCTATTTTATCATGAGTTGAAAGATTGAATGTTCTATTGTGAAAGATTGAATGTTCTATTCAACGAGGCGGGGTGGTGGGGGCAGTTGAATAGAACTGCAATCTTTCAACGAATGATAAAATAGTTTAACCATTATTAATCATTATTAGTTTTATACATACAACACCCTCTTATGATGCCTATTTTAGGTCCTAAACGTTAGACCAAGCGTATAAACGTTAGGCCTAGCCTCATCAGGCCTAACATATTGCGCAATAGCCGTTCAGTGCCGAAAAGTACTATACCAAAAGTACTATTGCACGGCTCTGATGACGTCAGAGTGCCGAAAAGTACTATACAAAAAGACTATTGCACGGCTGATGTCACAAGACACCATTGCTGCAACACTGTAGCCCCGTGCAATAGTACTTTATTAATTGATATCATGTGACACACAGTTGTTCAATCAAATGTCTAGAACATACTTGGGTGTTGTATAAAATACATTATATAACCGAATCCCAAAGGGATACTGAAAATAGCACTAGAAAGAAACATACACTGGCAACTTCTAAAACTTTGTTATAGTGATCTTCTTCAGGTATTTAAAATTGTCCATATAGTTTTGATAAGTAGAAGTTCGATGATTCGATCTGATTATTGTGGTACCAGAGGTCATAGTCCTAAATTACGTAAATATAATTCCAGGTTGGATGGCATGGAGTTTTCCTTCCTACACAGAGTTTTTGATGACTGGAGTGGCTTATATGGTAAGAAAGTTTCCTCTTTACAGAGAGTTTTAATGACTGGAGTGGCTTAGATGGTAAGAAAGTTTCCTTCTTACAGATAGTTTTTAAATGTGGCTTTACAGAGTCGTTGGTTCGCACGGATATAGTGTCAATGCTTTTAATAATGGTCTAGATACTATAGTTTTGTGACTGTGGACACCCTGCATATACGATGCTGACAGTTCTGGCTGCCATGTTGATAGTGGGTCAATGGAGGGTAAAATTTATAATGACAGCAATTGGTAACATAATAATTATATTGCTCAGATAAATATATTTTGATATATCGTGAACATGATCATACAAGGTTCATTTTAGGTTCTTCGCAAAAATTGTGGATTATGATTGTTACTTCAGTCAATTGTGGTCTACAATTTCTCACCTCTCTGTCAGCCTTTTGGAAAATGGCAAAGCACTGATGTACACTCTCGTCCATCGGATGGGGACGTATACATGGCGGTACCGGGGTAGGATCACTCATACCTACCTCGACATATCTGGTCTATAACCCTAGATGACCATCCATGATCATATTTGATACCGTAGTGTATCCTGAATGCTATACTCAAGTTATGAGTCCAGTTCAGTATCCTACAGAAACATACATATTGTATTTGGTGTACCACAGGGTTCTGTATATGCCACCGCCATTTCAAAAAGTATATGCATACAAAATAGCCTAGCCAACACATATGTGTCAATGACTAGGCTACCAAATTGACAGAAATTCTCCGATTTTAATGCTTTCCAGATGTTGGGAATATTTCTAGTAACGATACTATTGTACTCTACTATCGTACCCTCCATTCTGTAAAAAAAAGCTGGTAAAAAATAAGGAACTTGTAGAAATCGGGAAATTGAAAAAATGTCATTAGGCGGCCATTTTGTTTTGCCCACCTGACTTGCGATGATGCAATAAGCCTAAGCCAATTAGAATGCAGCAAATTAATTGCCGTACATTCTGATTTCGAAATTCTTGATTTTCCGAAGGCTATCAGGTATATAAACACTTCATTCATTATAACCAATATACAGTTTTGGCACATGATATTATACATTCATTGCCTTAATGCAATTGAAAAGTGGCTGAATACCTATTTCTTGAAACTCAATCCTAATAAAACGGAAACCATGCTTATCGGGAGTAAATCCATTTTCAAGCAAATTCACATTGATTTCATGGTTTAAATTTATCTGATGGTCATTCTATTCGCTTTTCTAGTATTGCTAAAAACGGTGTCCGTATTGATAGTTGTATTAGTTGTCCTTCTGTGTTAATTATGTTGTTTCTAGCTGCTTTAGGCTAAGTTCTTAGAAACATTTCACAAGTTAAATAATTTCTTCCACAAAAAATACAACATAATTAATTACCAGTCTTGTATTAAGTCGCATTGACTTTTGCAATAGTCTATGTCATGGCACTAACTGTAACCTTATTATCAAGATCCAAGCTGTCCAAAATGCTACTGGAAAAATGATTTATGGCTATACTAAGAGTATATGTTAATAGTATATTCCATGAGTTATACCCTGGCTTAGATCTTACTTAATGTTCATAACTGTGTTTATGGTCTCGCTTCTGGCAAACTGAAGAGTTGTATGAAGATGTTGAGGTGTTCCACCAAAGTCCTTGATATTCCGATAACAATATCAAGTCACTCAGCGCGCTTTCTCCATTTGCGGCTCCACATTATGGAATGCTATTCAGTTAATTTCTAGTAAACATATTTTCAAAGGTAAATTTAAGCATCTCCTTTTCACTAATCCTGATGTATTTTATAACCATGTTTATATGAATTAAGTTTTGCTTTTTCCTTATGTCGGGCCAGCTTTGCATACATTTGATTTACGCATTTGGCGTTGATGGACTTTACAAATATATTATATATATCTATCAATTTTGTATTCGGGCGGCCATTTTGAATTAGGTTGTAGCCATCAATGTTACTAAACAACTTATAGCATGCTAGCAATATTATTTATTACATTAAACCGGATAAAAATATTGCGAGAAATGCGTATTATCATCAACATTAAAATGGTCACAACGAAACCCCCCAAATGTAATCTATAGTTTTAATACATTTATATATAAATCGCCAAATACGGTTTACAAGTTTCCCTTCCAAAAGCTTAAAATTGCTATAATCGCTATATATATAATTGTTTATATAGGAGTTTAACGTCATATTCCATAGCGTTCTCATAGGCGCACCCACAACAAGCCAGCGTGCCGACAATCCGATTATGTTTCCCATAATGCAAAATGATCCAGAAATAAGTGTATATCCCAAAATTATTTCCAACAGGGACAGTGATGTGTGGGTGAGTGGGTGCGTGGCGCTTACTTGTAGGCCCCCTCTGTCCAGTTGAATCTGTGTGTATATATTATCATCTTTCACACACAATTACAAATTTGCATTAACAGTTCATGGCAGGACCAACCATGCCAAACAATTTCCGTAATTTCTGGCATTTAAAAGCCTAAAAACCTAACATGTGTTATAAACTCCCAATCCCAAGCGTTGTTTATAATATTTGTGTAACATGTTAAAAAACAGAGGCATATAAACGCTAGTTATAGGTCGACAAGTAGGCATTTATATGCCCCTGTGTTATAGTAATTATATTCGGCAAGACTGGCAGGATACACTGCAAGAGTACAACGGGAGTCATTACTATGCGTAAATGTGTAGGCGTATTATACCCTGTATACGTCGTATACTGACCTGATCTATGCTGCATTATCTTAAACGATTGTGATTGTATACTATACAGGAAGTATTATAGTTGCAATTCCATCAGTTAAACATATCTTTAATGCAATACGATGCTCATAACTATAATAATAACTACACTATTATATTAATACTAGTAGGCCTATTCCATATTGCCGTACATGTTGTGTAACACAAATCAATATTTCAAAGCTCATCTCTATTAACTTGGCTTGTCCCGATTAAGACAATATGTGAGGTTAATTGTTACTTTCGTCATTTAGGTGACTTTTAAATATTAAATAGACACTTTTCGCTAAATGATTATTCTTATAGACTTTAATTTTCTTATACGGACTGGTACGTATCGATGCCTTTTGATCTGCCATTTTTGATTCATTGTCTCTAGTTGGCAAGGATTTTTGCTATAAAAATTGCAGGTGTCTTCGTATGTGTGTGTATGTGTGCGATACTTTCTTGTAAGCACTCTCTGGGATAAAGTATGTTGGATACACGGACCCTAATTAATTTGTCAAGATGCAATGTCATGTGTTGTCCCTAGATCCGAAGCAAACGATTTTCTGTAAGGAGGAATAATTCCACATTGGTTGATCCCATTGCGTTAATATTTTGGACGGGCTGAGCCTGTGATACGTGAAAATAATATAACCGCGACTTGTTACTACGATAGTTAAACTTTTGGAAAAGTATTTTAGGTGTGCGTCGCAAACGGAATACTTTCTGTGTAGAGACGAACAATAAACTGCATTGCGTCAGTCTTATCCGATGATCGTATTGATGTATTTCTATGCAACCACGACTTGTTCCCGAGGGATTTAAACTTTTGGAAAAGTGTATTAGGTACATTGCAAACAAAACAATTGCTGGACGATATGTCAACTAATGATGTAATTGTCTAAGTTGCGTGTGTCGGAAAATAAATTAAATATTGAACCAACAAACTGATAAAATCATTAGAATTTTAGCCTATTGGTAAGTTTATTTTGAATGCATGCTATTTATAATATTATTCATACTGTATATATATTATGTTTGTTGTCTATACCTTTTTATATTGACTGCATGATGTTTCTAATATTATTCATATTGTAGCCTATATATTGTAACTAATTGAACCCATACTCGAAATGCCATGCTTATTCCAGATATCTCTACATTTGTACCTGATTTTACATAATTATAATATACCAATTATTTTAATTATTTTTAACCCCTTGGTTTTAGTGCTTGACCTCAAATTACCTTTGACCTCCACCAAATATAACACCAGTCTTGTATGCATTATAGAGTAAACCTTCATTCCAAGTTTTAACATTATCGGACTTTAACTTTTCGTGAAATCGTATTTACAAGCCCTTTATCAGGCAATATCTGTACTTTCGTTGTAAGGACCCACGTAACAATAGTCTTGGTAAAGACGTTTTTTACAAAAGTAGCGTTTGAAATTGAAAACATCAATATATTGAGAATGGAAAGGCCGATTTGACTCTAGGTTGAAGCATATTGTAAATCATTTTCTGCTCTATAATGTCAACTTACATTATTTACAAACTTTCTTATTCCTTTAATAAATGGCATTCCGTATATTACCGCCTTATAATGGACGATCATGGGGATAACACAAACGGTGCACAAGGCCGATAAGCCGAGTGCATCCATCGGTAGTTTTATCCTCCGTGGAGTGCATTACCAGGTAATGCAGAGCAGATCGTTTAATAATCGCACTTTAATAATAATGTTTTTCATTAAAATGTACCTGCAATTTGTCAAAATGCACACACTCGTTTTTATGTAGGCCTACATTGTAAGATATTGAACGATGTGGTACAAATACCCACGTATATGGTTGGCCATGGTGGACATAAATGCTTATTTAATGCCCTCATTAAATCGATTTAATGACGGCATTAAATCGATTTAATGTAGACATTAAATCAACCAATCAGAGAACTGTCGAATTAATGAGGGCATTATATCGAATTAATGCCGTCATTAAATATTTAATGAGGGCATTATATCGAATTAACGACGGCATTAAATCAACCAATCACAATAGTGAAACTTTTGACAAATGAACCTCTCCAATTGGTTGATTTAATGCCCTCATTAAATCGATATAATACCGTCATTAAATGTATTTAATGCCGTCATTAAATATTTAATGACGGCATTAAATCGATATAATGCCGTCATTATAAATCGATTTAATGAAGGCATTAAATAAGCATTTATGTCCACCACGGCCAATCATAAGCATTAGCGCCGCTCTCGGCAGCCATCCGAGCAGTTGGACTAGTGTGAGCAGTGATGCAGTATACATTAAATTGGCAGTCGAAGGGTTAATCAAGCAAAATGACTCGGACTCCAGTCAAAATTCCAAATGAATCGACTCGCGTATATACTTAATAATCAAACTAAATGAGTCAGAATTTTCGAAATGGTTCGATTCGAGTCTCGATTTTAGCGATTCGACTACTATGTTGTCAGGTAATCCATAGCCGACCATACCAGTAAAGTCAAGTTACGTGAGTGAAGGGACTATTTTTTAACAACTGCCTTTAGTATAGGGCTTAATGAGATATGCGGCCCCCAATAGGGAAATGTGATATATGTACGGTAACTCTCACAATTAAAACGTTCAAAATGTTGTTACATTAATGTTACTCTTATTATGATGTCTATGGTATTTTTAAACGAAATATAAATTGCAACTGAAATCAATAAATATCACAATAATCTAAAATTGTATGTACATAATTTGGGTGGGGTGGGGATGCGATGGGGTTTGGTCGGGGGTATGCGTGATGGGGGGAAGTTGTGATGTTTACATAATTTTCCTTTTTCATATAGAAAAAGGGTGAACAGGTGAAAAATGCTCTAAGATTATCCTGCACGTATCATGATATACCTATATAAATAGCCATAATCATGTGTTGAACATCTATTTACGAATGATGCAGATTTGCAGTATATATCACGTCAATCTTACAAAATGGCGGGAACCTCTTATTCGAGTCTACCATACGGCTTGGTTGGGAGAGGGGTGCACCTAACTGTTCCCCATACCTGTCTTGTAATTTTATGATGATGTTATTAATATGACGTACTTTCATTCTCCTATCGAGGAATGACGTAGATCTCTCCTGTCCACCAAACCACTATGCTTCAACTTTTAATTTAAATGATTCGTTAAGGTAACCAACGGTGGTCAATCAATGAATTAACCGATCTTACTAACCAGTTTTACCATAGGTCTACTGTATTGAACGTGTTCAAAACAGGGCTATTAAATTAGTCATATTTGTCTTATTTATCCTTATTTACGTGAAGCGACTTTAGTGTACTTATCCATCTTAAGCTTCCAACTTTGGAACCACGACGTGTTCGAGGTGATCTTATTCATATATTTATTGCTCATGATTTTAAAAAGTTGAGCTACGATGATTTCTTTACACTGTCTGATTATTGCGGTATAGTACCATATGTCAAAGTTTTAAATTGCATAAGGCGTTTTCGAGGTTAGATGTTATGAAGTTTTTCTTATCGCAGAGAGTAGTTGGTGTGTGGAATGGCTTGTCAGAGTCGTTAGTTTACAAGGATAGCTGGTATCAGGTGTTTATAAAGTTAATTATGGCCTTCATTGACTATAGTGGATTGTAGTTTACTATCAAGGGGATTATTATTTATTATGCATACATCATGCTGCAATATCAATTAAATTAAAAACATGGGTTGTTAAAATCAATTTATTTGCTAATTTACAAAATCATGTGATGATGGTTCTGTCTGGTCACATTCCTTTGTTTCCCAATAGGTCTACATCTTACAGGTGAGCAAGGATCAATAAGATGGGTGGCTGTTGCTGTAAGGGTCCACCTCCTCTGGAGGCTGGTGACGGCTGGTGGGCCAAAGAAGACCGTAAATCCTCGGCCAAGATCGATACTTCCATTCGGGATTTCAAGATCACCTTCTCTGCCGAGGGTCAGGAGGATCTGAAGATGCGATTGAAGAATACTCGTTTCTTTGAGAGCATCGAGGGAACGAACTGGGAGTATGGAACAAGAGCCGACGAGATGAGGAAGTTCGTCGATTACTGGCAAAATACTTACAGGTATAATAACCATAGAAATAAGCAAAGGAGAATGCCGTCAAGCGCATTGCCTACACAGTATACAAGTGTGCCAGTATAATAACAATATACATCACTTATATATCGCGTTATGTAATGCCTCAAAGCGCTGGTCCAGTGGCTGCAACCGAAGCGCGCCTGAGCCAGAGGTGTAATATCCGTAGTATGTATGGATGATCACCGGGACAAATCCATGTTCTTAGCGAAAAGTGACCAGATGTAGCTAACAATGCAGGCGTTTCAAATACTGCTCCCGAGACCGCTATTTTATACGTCCCCATCTGATAGACGAGAATGCACATCAGTCTTTGGCCATTTTCCCAAAGACTGAAGGAGAGGCAGAGATGTGTTCACCACAGCTAATTGCCACACAATACTAATTTTGAACAAGACCTACAAACAATTGGCCAATTGGGTATCGATCCACGGACCTTTGTATTTCAAAGCGACCACTCTACCATTGAGCCAACCAACTCACTTCAGACGGAGCAACAGCAACATTTGTTATACCCACAGCACGTGCTAACGTCGATTTTTACTTCTTTACACTCTAAAAAAACTAGTCAAATTTGACAAGATATCTTGTCCCGAGTGCACCTACGAGAAACATATTCAAATTTGACCAGACTATAATCAAATTTTATAAGATGCTAGTTAAAATTGAACAGATTGTATTCAAAATCGATGAGATTCTAGTCAAAATTGACCCGATTCGAGTAAAATTTGACTAGATTTCTGATAAGTGCCCCTGTGACAAGAGTTCTTGTCAATTTGACTAGTTTGTTTTGTTTGGAGAGTGTAGTTTGAAGTAATTGGCGATATGGTTTCCCTTAGAATCTTCCCCGACGTTATCAATCTAATTGTAATTGATGAAATATAATCTTAGCATTTTAGCACATTTGGCTAAGTGTTGCGTAAGTAATTTCGTACGTGCTTTATAATATGATAGCAATTACTCTTGTTGTTTTCTTCTCCGAATAAAACAGCTCCCTCACCTAGGCCCATATTAATCAGAGCCATATATATAGAGAGTTTGGCCAACTCAAACACAGGCGCTATCTTGTTAACAATTACATCATTAGGGACAGTTCAGTAGAATGGTAAATAATTAATAAAAAATGTGTATATTTGGGGAAAAACATGAAAATTGGCAAACAGGTAGAGTTTGATATGGTCAACATTTTCCAACCTAGACAAAAAAAGGCTACTAAATCCAAAGTGGCCGTCAAATCCAAGATGGCCGCCATGTATCAACAAAAAGATCAGTTTCACCATTTAGTTCTGTATGAAAAACATGAAAATTGGCATACAGGTAGAGTTTGATGTGCTGAAAATTTTCCTACCTTGAAAAATCCAAAATGGCGACAAAATCCAAAATGGCGGCCATCTTAGATTTGGCGGCCATTTTGAATTTTGTCGCCATTTTGATTTTTATGGGTAGGAAAATGTTCAGCAGATCAAACTCTATTTGTTTGCCAATTTTCACGTTTTTCCTACAAACCTAAATGGTGAAACTGATCATTTTATTGAAACGTGGCGGCCATCTTGAATTTGTCGGCCATTTTTAATTTTGGCTCCATTGGGGATTTTTATGTGCATGAAAATGTTCAGCACATCAGACTCTACCTATTTGCCAATTTTCATGTTTTTCCTACAAAACTAAATGGTGAAACTGATCTTTTTATTGATATATGGCGGCCATCTTGGATTTGACGCCCATTTTGTATTTCGTCGCCATTTTGGATTTTTATGGATAGGAAAATCTTCCTAAAAGTAATCTTTACCTTTTCCCCAGCTTTCGTGTTTTTCTCAAAAGAACAAAATTTCTGTAAAGCATTTCCCATTTTGCAACACTGTCTAAATACTGTCCTTGTTGTAACAACATGGCGCCTGTGATCATGTGACCGGCGTTTGACCAATCACGGCCACTTCAGCCGGGACCGAGTTGGCCAAACTCTCTATATATACGGCTCTGATATTAATTAGTGGGAGAGGCTTATTGGATCACTCTTGAAAAGTAACTCGCAAGCACTCCATAGGCTATCGAGGAAGCCTGTTTTTCGGCGGCGATCGCACTCATAGTAATTAGTTGTGAGGTTATTGCAAAAATCTTGAAAAGTGTTACACGGAATCTCAAGAAACGTAAGTCTGTTTCAGTTGGTACTTTGGAAAGTGGTGCTCTATAAGTTAGTGAGAAAGCCTATTTATAGGGTGCTTTGAAATAAAAAAATCATCACTATGTCACAAATTAAAATATGAAATCACTATGCATTTTTCATGTTTCTTACTACATATATACAGTTGGGAAAAACAAGAAAAACTTTTCAACAGTTTCAACCACTTCAAGACCAACATCGAAGGCATCGACATTCACTTTGTTCATGTCAAACCAAAGGTCAAACCAGGTCAAAAGGTCAAGACAATTCTAATGGTTCACGGATGGCCGGGATCGTTTTACGAATTTTATAAGGCAAGTAAATGAACGTATTACACGTTACAACATGGTACACGTTAACTCCATGACAATTATTTAAAACTTTGACAAATAAAATTAATTCCTGCTCTGTTTCAATTTTTGAACTATTTTGAATTACTGTTGACCACCTACGATATACTATCCCTAATTTCTACTCTGTATATCATTTTATACATACATACTGCAGTGTAGCGGTATATGTGATGACATAGCACCACAGTGCCCGGGGTTAGATCCCGGTTGGAAATAATTGTATTTGATTTATTTTGTGTGTTGTTTCTAAAATACATCAAATGAACTGTTTTTTAATCCAACACTGTTATGTAAATGAGCGTCATATCATTAAAAAAGCTAGCAATTTTGTGACATAATTAATGTCACACTTTTGACTCGATAATTACGAGTCACATTAAAAAACCTTAACATAATTTTTTGGTCTATGTTAGAATGGTATACACCCGCCCATTGGTCCGACGGCCGTTGGTCCGAAGGTCCACTAGTAAGTAAGTCTTTAGCGTTAGGGTATAGGATTAGGGTTTCTGTTTATAAATTACGGTTATGGTTGTTTTAGCGTTATAGGAGTGCCTGTGTTCGGACCCACGGTCCTTCGACCAATAGCGTACCACCGTTGACATTACGTCAGCCATTAATAATTTGAGTAATCTATACTTTAGATGAACGTTCAATCTGTGAACTAATAATATAGGTTTTATATGCGTTCGGATTATATCATGTGATATAAATATTATGAATAACAGGCAATCGTCGTCTGTTAATCAGCCAACCATCAATGGTTATGTCAATACCAAGGGTATTTGTATATTATAATACTGATAAACTCGATGAAATAACGTAACGTGAAGAACCTCATTACATATTTGTACTGTGTACTCAACGTCATCCATTATTGTATTATTAAAACACATTGGTTCGGCAGAGTATTCGATTGCCAATCGGGTCGTCAGTGGTTCAAGTCCCTGGTGAGTGTTTTTATTTTACACGCTACATCAATTTATTTTAAATTAATTTGAACATTACATACCGACATGGCCGGGGTAACTTAATATTGCCAAAGGCCCTGTGATGCAGCGATGGCCAAATATGTAGACCATGATTCCTCACCAAGAGGGAAAAGTGCCCCGAGTAAAACCTCGAGTTGTATGTATGTAGGTCCCGTTTGAAGGTACAGCAGGGCATCGTACGTAGTACTTACCAAAATGCAACATTATTGTTCTTAAGATGTTGAATTGGTAAAATGGACTTAGTCTAGCAGCTTCATTTAAAAAAAGGATAATTGATTCGAAAACAGGGTTAGGGTCAGGAGTTGAAGTCAGGATTGGTCCCCAATTAATTTTATTCCCACTTTATTGTAATTGATGCATATTTTCATGAACTGTTTTTGTATTTGTGTAAAGCGCTTTGAGTTCCGATCTGCTTATCTTAAGCAGGAAAAAACACTTTATAAATATGTATTATTATTATTGTTATTATTATATTAGGTGCATTTAATGTGACAGCGTTACGCCATCACGAGTATAAAAACATTATAATTGCAATTTCACGTAGGATGGCCATCTAATTAAAGGGGCGTAGTCAATAATGCTGTTATAATATTTGTCTGACGTCATCAATATACGGTTAACATTAACAATCGTATTCTGCAAGTTGACCAATCAAAACATTCAATATGCTGGCATCATCAAATCATTGATAAATCGTATTAGATATCATATCAATGCAAATTGACCAATCAGAACATTGAATTTAATGATAGGTCAAACTCAATATCGATATGACACCAATCAATCTAACTTGGTTTCCGCAATAAACACGGCTCTAGAACGGACACACGTGTATGTTCTGGACACTCTACTCGTCCAATTCACGCCAGGCAGTCGGTCCTGCACGTACAATTATAAATATTCCACTGTGGAATTGCTACCCTTCGGACTGGACGGCGTCCGGAGCGACGTCGTAAAATGGGTCGTAAAATTCGTTAAATATGGCAGTAAACGACCACTGAGTTTCAAGAGCATTCTAACGTTGACCACAAAATATGATGTTAATTTACTACTAGGCCAACTGAATACACCCACTAAAATTGTATTGTCTCAAATATCTGTAAATTTTAGCGGTATAATCGTAATAACTGGCATATTTAGTATTGAATACCAGTGAATTTTGTTGGAAGATGTCAACGAATTATTGGAAATCGAGATACAAATTAAGGTTATTTTTATTCAAAAATAAGTTGGTGGTTTTTGTATGGGTCAAACTACCTCTCCCCAAAATGGCCGTATATTATTTTGTTGTAAATGATTCAAAAGTAATTCGAAATACACTATTATAGAATTAATTGCCTGAATATTCTAACTATAATATAAAAAAAATCGAAAAGTGTATATGTTTTGATTTAATATGATGTCTTAAAATATCCACTATGCAGTCAAAACCGCAATAGAAATGGGGGAAGTCCCTGGTGACCAGTAGGGGCTGCTGAAGTGATATGGTAATGTTTCCAAAGCTCGAAATTTCTAATGACGGTAGCCGAGTAGGTCATCTGACACACGTAAAGCGTGCGAATTTTCGTTACACGCGTTTTTATGTGGACAGTTCCTTTACCGGCTGTCATGTCGATGGTGGCCGAATGAGTATAGGAGCCAAGATACACCACCAATATGTATATAGGGCGCGATTCTTGTGGCACCGGAATTTTCATGAAATGCTAATGCTTAAAATGTGTAAAATTGTCAACCAGGGAGCGGATGCTGTCGCTGGGAAAGCACACGAAGACAATCAGAGAAAAACGTATGCATATGTACGGACGCTCGCTAAACAGTTTTTCTTCTTACAGCACCATAGCTTTCCACACACAAAGCGTACTCTGATCCGCGGGTTACTCCGCCAATATGGGAACGTTCCGTTCATATCGTACCGGAAGTATCCTTCAGTGTGTAAAACGTATTACAAAGTGCCACGTTTTG
>JAODAI010462402.1:0-14622 GCA_027575025.1 Scotoplanes globosa | reverse complement strand
AAGTTCTGAATCATTAACTTTTATTCAAAAATATTTCTACAATGCATAATATATGTAAGAATTTTCGACCACGGTATATAGCTTAGGGTATAAAATATTTAAGTTAATCATACATATGTCCATACCTCTTATTAACTTTTCACTTCTTAAAGAATGGCTATTACTTATTGGATGTGTAGGCTTATTCGTATTTAGCTCTGTTGGACTTTGTCAAACGTGATGAAAGTTCAAATTAGAATTAGTAAAATTACATTTCAAATTTCTTAAATCATTAAAAGATATAACATGTTAATGCTTACATTGGCATTGACGGCGGCCTCTTCATTATAATGTCAGACGTTAACATCTTTAAAATTATTAAAATTAAAAGCATTACAATTGGTATTAAAGTCATTGTTATACATATTAAGTTCATTGGAAGATATAGGCCTATATTTGAAATTGCATTTGTTAGTCGAGATAGGTTGAAAATTGATATCGTCTGTACTAATATCGATATCATAAACTGAACATTCCTTACTTTTTAGAGGTGCATGTCCATTGGTATATGTGTTGCGGCACCATCTTCATGGCCAGGTTCCTAGTATGTATTGCCCACAAAACGGTTTATCTCTTTGTGACCACATCTACCACAAGAACGGCACTGTATCGGTTGAGTAAAACGACACCTTCCCTCAGAATAATTCTTTTCGCCGCAGTTATAGCACCCTCGTCTAAATGTTGTCTGATGATTAGGGTTGGAGTTGAAACCTCGTTGTCTTCGGTTCTCTTGGACATTCGACCGATAGTCCACCCTCGGGTACTGGTGTTCCTTCGTATGGTAGGAGGACGGTTGTCGTTGTTGCCGTCTCTGTTGATATTGTGATGTCAAATTTCCGTGATGGTCTTTGTTGACCATCCTATACATGGATGGAATTCCAAGGAAGCATTCGATCAATCGATCCACCCCTTTTCGATTGAGCTGGACGTCGTCAGTAAAGCAGGAACCGTCGGCATCATCGCTGGCACACTTCATTGTTGTGAGATGCTGAATGTATATATATATACGAGCATCATTGACAAATCGTATTCTGCAATTTGACCAATCAGAACATTTAACATTCTGCCACCATCGATCGTTAATTAATGGTATTGTATATCAATGCAATTTGACCAGATGGAACAATCTACGTCTGACGTTATCGATCGTTGATAAATCGCATATCTCTCCCTACCTCATGTATCCCTAAACAAGGGGTGAGGAAGAATGCAGTAACTAACTGCTGCATTATTGACCAAAGCTCTCCAACCTGAAAGAGAATTAACCCCATGCAGAGTCAACAAATACATTTCGAAACGTGGTCAAAGCAATCGCTGCGAACGACACGCTGTACCTCAAACCAACCAGTCGCCGATTAAGTTGTCGCCACTCCCGATTGCGTGCAATCTTTGTATTACTAAGTCAAGTCGAGGGTAATTTGCATATTGACAAAAAAATACAAAACTAAATTGATTAGAAAACAGGGATTAGAATCAGAAATTTGTATTATCATCCCTCTTACATAATCGACATCGGTCTTTCATAATCCAATCTCAAAATATTGAAGAATGTTACAGAAAATAGGTTTCTACAAGAGGCGTGGCCCAGTGGGCATCACCCCTTTTCAGCATTGTGTTTACTCTATAACGTAAATTTACCATTGCCAATATGCAAATTGCCCTCGATTCGAGTAGTGAAACAATTTCTCCCCTGCTTCCAAGCTGGACCGACTGCACGGGTGGTCTTCAACTCTTTGGCAAAATGTGTATTTACTTTGGCAAATATGTGAAATAAATATATGATTATGTAAATAGGCCACATGTCTTCCATATTTTACTTCAGACCGTTTAGTTGAGGCGGGAAACACAACTGCACATATCATTTACCTCCCAATTATACTGCAGTGTAATGCTGTCTAATTTGATACCACTACAGTCCATGTTACGTGCTATTAAAAGGATGGATTCGATTGGTCACTGTATGTTTAACATCTGACTCATCATTTCACGACACATGCCTGTTCTATTTACCTATGTAATGTCCACTGCAAGTGCTGAGGAGGAATGCAAGAAGGCATGCTGGTATACGCACCATTAGCTGAGTTTTAGCACGCATTCCCGACCTGAGTATGGCAGTTCGGGTTTTGCCACATCCTGCCACTCACCACAATTGAGTATTGCCTAATAAAACTTAATTATATGCGGTTACTACTCGTCTAGTCTCAATGTACATTGTACAGTATGTGTATGAATGTTCACTCGTGTTTAGGCATATACAGGCATACGTCGTAAAAACTCCAGTCATGTATGTATATATAGTTCACTGCACAACTGCAACATACGAACTAGACAATAATGCCCACACTTTACGTTGGTTACAGATATCCTTATATCCGGGTTTTCTGAAGAAGATATCTCAAAGTTACAGATAATGTATGGTGACATAATGTGTGCCTGTTCATACCTTGTTATGTTTTGTCTGTGTTTATATTTCGAAAAGTTCAGACTAGGTCATTAAAGCACAATAAGTTCAATTGTATTTTCAATTGTTTCAAAAAGTGGATTCTAGTTCTTGCTTTCAAGTTCCAATGTTTTTTGTTCATCTCTGTCATTTGTTTGTAGATTTTGCATCACATACGGTCACCGGTGGACAACACCACGTCAGCTTGATATTGGACAGTCAATCGACCGATCCGGTGGCTTCCACTTGTGACGTCATGATCTCGGTGACGCCGTCGATGGATTGTAGGTTTAGATGTAATCTTTGTGACGAATGGTTCAAGACCAATAGTCAACTTGATGAACACACACTGACCCATTCTTCTACGAGCCTAACATGTAACCGGCTCTACTGCAAATTCTGTGGCCAGACGTTCACAACCAAGGCAAACTGTAGGAACCACGAGCGTCGACACGTGGGAGAGCAACCCTATGGGTGCCATTTCTGTCCGAAATCTTTTGTCAGTTACAATGAATGCCAAGTGCACGAGCGGAGACATACGGGAGAGAGACCGTACCACTGCCGAATCTGCCCCAAGAAGTTTGCACATCGCGGACATTGTCATAGACACGAGAAAACGCATGATGATGAGAAATTTTGAAATAAGACAACCCAGTTAAATTTGAAGCTATGTACACGTGCTACCAATATACCTAATACATTCACTGCAGATGGACAATACCATGGCAGCTCAACACTCCCAAGTCAGTCCGTCGAGCCGGTAGCTTCCACTTGTGACGTCATGCTCCTTGTAACGCCGTCAATGGATTGTATATTTAGATGTAATATCTGTAACGAATGGTTCAAGACGAATAGTCAATTTGATGAACACACGCTGACTTATTCTACTACCAGCTTAACGTATAAACAGTTTTCCTGCAAATCTTGTGTCCAAACTTCCAAGATTCAGTTACTGACTGTCTTTATGTCCCAAAACTGTCGTCAGTTACAGTGGATGACAATTTCACGAGCGGAGACATAAATCATACGGCCAAATACCACGTCACTGATGAATCTTCCCCAAGAAGTTTGCACATCGCGACCATTGTCATTCATAAAACGAGAAATGAGACAAAAATAAAATGAGAATATCCAAGTTAACTTTGACACTCTATATATAAATGTTCTAACAAAGTATACCGATTATCATTTTATATCAACTGAACTGATTTGTTAAAGAAGTTCAACAGAACCTTTAGAAATAGGAGTTTAGATGCCACTTTAAACTGATTTGCCGATTTTTTCTGATACTGTATTCATAACCTCTTACTGAAAAGTGAGAAATGTCTAAATGCTCCCGTAGCTGGTTATATACCAAAATATGTACACCGGCTGTTGTTTATGAGATATAGAGGGTGGCTCAACTTACCTGCTGGTCGACTTACTCCACTCTTCCACACGTGTGGCGTCACACACTAACATTATTTTGTTTTGAAATAAATTGTTCAGGATGCGTTCCTAAATCATGCTTTTTACTGCATATTGAATAACTTTGCAGTTATCTTGTCATTTAACTATGTACATACAGGGCAGCATCGATCCTGTTCCGGTGTCATGTATATCATAATAATTTGTATATGCATTATTTTCTGTATACTAGCTTTTGTTGATTACATTTTCCATAAATGTATGTAGATTGGTCTTGTTGTCTTTTCGTTATCACCAAGTTAATAACAACTTGAATTGGAGTTCTTTGCCGGTATGACAGTCGCAAAAGCCCCCCTGGGAACCCCTCCCCCCATAACAAGGTGTGAGGAAGAATACTCGTAACTAGCAGCCGCACCATCGTCCAATTAACGCTGTCCACCTCCCTCTGTCCAAAGCCTTGGCCCTAAAACCCCTTTCCACACAATCCACCCATCTCAACCACGGCCTTCTACCAGATTCCATGTGCGACATCACCATTTTGGGGAACCGCCTTTCGTACATGCAAGAATAACACATACATGTACCCCAAAACTTTTCCTTTTAATTTATTAGAAATGTACCTCTCTCATAACCCTCTCTACATTCCTTCATGCCAGAGACTCGGATTGAATCCTTTTCCGTACCTATATCAGATATAAATATATTATTGGCAGAAAATGACTACGTTATTATTATTGTGTATCATTGAAGCACTAATACGTCACAACCACTGCACTCTCTCTCTATTGGCTAAAGCTCTCCACCTCTCGCTACACATAGCCACGACCTTCCTAACGTCATCCATACCATCCTTCCTAATCATATTTCTTATTATTACAACTATCAAATTGCTAGTCATACTAATATATCTCCAACCTTCTTCTTTACACTCGCTTTACCCCGCGACCCTTCTCATCAGAGAGAGTGTACTTTCGTCTGATTTGGATGGTTCTTTTTTGTTCCTTATAATTATTATTTTTAGTTTCGTTCATCGCTTAATTTGGAACCCTTCACCCATCTTCTGCAAACTCCATTATTGTGTGGAACTGGCTACCATTCCGTTACTTGAGGACTGATTTTCCAGATTTGGCTCATCTTGGGGTGATTTCTAAACTATTATCTACCTCCACCATCTTCACTGTGACCTAAGCTGTTAGGTTGCACTCACTGTGACCGAGGCTCTACTACTGCAGCCTTGGGCTCTTCACACATTCTTTACCAGGTTTCACCATGACACGCACAAAGACAGTCAGTGAAACTATACACTAAAGCCAGCAATTATGCATCGTTCTGCTATCCTCAAGACACCTCAATGTGTCATTATGTTCCTGTCACTATCCCTTGTATTTCTGGTTTCTTTCTTCAACAATATAATGCCCCCCCCCCCATGTCTTGAACTATGTCCAATGACCACTATCACCTATACTTGAGCATAATGGCCATTGAGACCACCAGGTCCCCCCCCCCCCCCCCCAGTTTAGATATATAACACTGCATTGCTTCTTCCAACATATTGATATCTCGATTGTAATGTTGATCCTCACTATACTGCTGGGACATCATATCTAACCCAGGACCCATTACTCATGTAAGCAGCACCTTCCCTTGCGGTATATGTGAATATGTTGTTCCGTGGTCCTATGATGGTGTCTCCTGCAATGATTGCAGCGTATGGTACCATGAGTCGTATATCGATATGTTCTGCAGACTTTAGTATTCTCAATAGACCCAATATTTAATGGCTTTGCTGCAAATGTGATTGCATGAATTATGATACCTTCACGTCTCATGATTACGAATTAGACATTAACCCTTGTAGCCCTTTGTGTGATATCCATGTTGACTCTGCTAAAATGTCATTCATATCGTTTCGTCCTCTTAAAACTAGTAGCTAGCCCTCTTTCCAAGCGTGAAGAATCCCCTTTCAAAAACAAAATTTATAATAGGACTAAGTCCAAGTTATGTCCCCCACACGCCACCAACATCCTTGAAAAGGACTTAGGTCAACAAATATACGACTTCTAACCATCAACTGCCAAACTATATGCTGCTGTCGTTGAATACACCAAGTATAATATTGTAGCTGGTACTAAATATTGGGTTATGATGGTAAAATATTTTTATTTGAGAGATGTTCCAGTGACTTCACTGCCTATCGTAATGATAGTAGCGCACTTGGTGGTGGTATATTAGTAAGGATTAAAAACAATCTCATCTCCACCTCCCATCCTTAATTTGCTACCTACTGTGCGCTACAATGGGTCAAAATTAACCTGCAACATAGAAGAAATATCTTCATAGGCAGATAGGTAACAGTAACTTATATATGCCCCACGGAAATTTTAAAGACATTAATGACTTGACAATCCCTCAATTTTCTATAATAATCCAAATTCCTATACTGCTTTTCTATTGAGTGATTTCAACTGCCGTTCTAACTGGCCTAATTATTTTGTTGACAACAGTGCTTCTGGTAATATTGTCCAACAATCCCTTATTGATGTCACTGTTGACCTTTTCTTCGCCTCTAACCTGTCTCGTTGAATAGTATATCTCAATCCCCGACATATCTGATCATGATGTCATTTTAATTGACATTGATCTTAAGCCCAACTTAACGTTAAGAAACGACGAAAAATAGAGCCAACAGGGACCAAATCGATGCTGACTATATATTTTCTAATATTGCAACTACGGTTTCTGAAAACCCTCCCTGTACACAAACTAGATTAGACATGCAATGCAATGTGTTGTGTATGGCCAGCAGCCCAATGTAGTGTGTGGTGACCACCATATAGCAATGTCAATTTGTATAACCTTCGGACAGTCCAGAGAATGTTTATAGGCTTTGGTATGGTAGTAAGTTGATATGTGTGTGGATTATTAATATGTCTTATTGTACTTGTTATTGTTGGCCGACTAGTTGTATCTCCCTACCTACATGAGGGAACATGTAAAAAATGGCGTTCCAAAATGTAAAACTTCAAACATCAATATACTAGATAATTTTTTCCTCTATAATATCAACTAACATTATTTACAAGGTGTAAATGTCCTTTAAGCAACTATTTATCTCTCTACACAGGGGAGCATAATTTCCCCCTCAACATTTCTTAGGCTGGAATCGTAACCTCTAGTCGTATAATTGTTTTCCTCTATGACTTTTTTCTGCCATGTCTTGTGCACATTTTGACCCCATTCCCGTCCAAATCGGACATTCCATGTAGGTGTCACAATGTATGTTTTAAAAATGGGCAATTATTGCATATGTATGTACACTAAAAGCTTGTGAATAAAGATATCCGGTGTTGCAACACTACATTGATTGACATATACTGTATTGTATAAGTCTGATTTTATTGTCAGACACAGTTAATTTCATCTCCAAACAATATAATACAAAAAATACAATGCATAGGACATAAAAACATACATAGAAAATACATAAAGTCATCAAAAACAATAAAATATATTTAGGACGTAACTTGAAATAGCAGTCCCTGGGCAGAACGACCTGTCTCGTAATCCAAGTCTGGCCATGTTTTGGTAAAGGGTAAATGGTCTTTCCTTTTCTCTTCCTTGTATCGTCAGAACATTGACAATTAACACAGAAGGCTCTCATATATAGCATATAGTTGCTGATGTGACGCAAATAAATTATCTCTCTCTCATCTCTGTGCTTCGTTTTGTAGATTATCAGTCCCATCGAGGCATCCGTCGGGGCTTGAGCAAGTTCAGCAACCGACCGTACCATCGCAGAATGGCGCCAGCAAGTCCATCGATGGATCCGGTATCCCCTCGGGGTGGTAGTCCCATCCCCACACCGGCGACGTCGGGTAGTTGCAAGTTTCGGTGTGTTCTTTGTAACAGCTGGTTCGAGACGAAGGGTCAGCTCGATGAACACAAACTGACGCATTCTGCTCACGGCAACGGACTGTCGTGTAAATTCTGTGGAAAGACGTTCAACCAGAAAGCAAGCTGCAAGTCTCACGAACGCAGACACATGGGTGAAAAGCCGTACGGTTGCCATTTCTGTCTCAAGGGATTTTTCAGCAATAGCGAATGCCAAATCCATGAGAGATCGCACACTGGGGAGAAACCATTTGAGTGTCGCATATGCGCCAAGAAATTTACTCAGCGGGGTCACTGTACGGTACACGAAAAGAGCCATGTTTAAATTCGGACTTCTGACAACCTTATGTTGTCGTGCTGGTATCCACACGGAGTGTCCCCTGATATCTCGTTGTTAAAATGGCACAGCTGATACTTTTTGTGAAATTGAATTATATACTGCAGGGTAACTTACTATCACATTACACATTTAGAGGAAAATTGGGCCCTTAAACCCTATCATTATGATTGTCTAGATATGGTAATGGTAAAAAGTTGTTGCTGTTGTAGTCTGAAATGCACTGTGGGCTGGATTATAGTCGTTATAAGTACAAAATAAAGGTCATACAAGTTAAAAAAGTTAAATCCTCTACGGGCCCGAAGAGCTCAGGTTTCTGTAGTACAAGCGGATGAGAGTCAATGACTGCCCCTAGATGGTACGCTGGTCCATCGCAGGTGTGACTCCCCAACAAAGCTGGTACTCATTTATCCAGTCTGAGTGAAGCTGAGGTAAGCCGGATAAATAAAGTGCCGTTGCCCATTAACACAACACAGCCATCGACCGGGAATCGACCTTGGAACCTCTGTCTCTCAAGCCCGAAACAGGCATAACTACACTGATATCACAGATTCCTGCAAAGCAACGGGTATAACTGCAACCAAGTGGAGCACTGACCAGGGTCATGAAAGGAAACAAAGGCTGTGGCATTCTGTCTGACTGCACTGCAATATACTGATTTATATAGGTATGCCGGAGGTAGCACACCACCATCGGCTATATATTCATGGGGAAAAGTTATGATACCCCTTGGGGCAAGTCCCATGCACAAATATTTAGATACCAGGTAGAAGATGTGGTGCTATTAATGTGTGGATATTAAAGTATATTAATCGGAAAAATATGTAGAGTGAAAATCAGGTGCTTGGTACAGTTTTAGGGTATGTGTTTGTAGCATAGATATGGCGGACTAATACACTCAAGACTAAACACAAGTCTTTACGACTTGTATCTGAAAACCTAATCATGCTTGGTATAGAAATTGCTATGTGCCATGATTGGCCATGCAGTGTATTGTTACACATATAAAAATAGTATACATCCCAAGTTAATTTCGACAAGGGATGGGAACCCCGGAAGAGGGTAAGTTTATTGTGTTGGTCAATATAGAGATTAATGCATCATGGTGGTGCATGTACTTCCAGGAGTACTCGCATAATTATACTTTAGCCTATAACTCAGAAACACTAATATGTTACTTACGTCCTTTTGCCGTGGTGGGACATAATTATATAGAGAGATAGGGAATGTCTCCATTACCATTTGTTGTGCCGGGATACCAGCGCGCATGGATAATATATTTATTCCATGGTAGATATTTGGAAGTTTTCCTTCTCACAGCGGGTCTTCGATGAATGAAATAACTTGCCATGCAGAATCGCTGGTTTGCGCGGAGAGTGTCAATACCTTGTCTTGATGGGTATTTTGTGACTGTGGACGGGTTTGGGAAGTCCACTGAGTAATGGAGCTTTAGGATCATAAATTTAAAACTATACGTCTTTACTGATCCTTATTTACTGATCTTAACTATTGCTAAAACATTTGATAGGAATCGTGCGATGTATATAGGCCTACCCGTAATGATCAGTGGAATAAGCATTGTACTTGTGATCACACGGTTGTGAGTTCCAATCCGGTGTACTGACACTGTATTTTAATGTACGTAGTTGGTATATCAAATGCTTCGTGTGGTTTAATAATTGCCTCGTTGTTGCCGATATATACATGCCATATTCATGCCACATAAATTCCTGCCCATTTCATTATCTGATATCCTTTCATTCTCTGATAATTATGTGTAGAACTACGGTCTCCTTTTTAATGGATTTGGCCTTGAATGAAGTAGAGAGAACTTTCACCCTCCCCGCAGCATCACTGTATAGTGATTATCTCACTACCAGTGCCAGTAATTGAGTGTTTGTACAGACAACAGCTGCATGTAGTTAATTGCAACCCCCTGCTGATAGGACGAGTATTAGATCAACTGATTATGTGGAGTGAATTTCTCATGTAATAACTTGATCAATATTTCAATGGAATGTTTAACGCAGTGCTGACAGTAGGTGTGCGATAGATCGGTGCCAATTTAATAGCCAGGTGGGGGAATCACTCTAAGAAAGACAATAAAAAGACCTGCAACCATGAACTACTATTACCTTCATTGTCTGTAGCTAGCGAACCATAGCCTCGCCAAGGACAATACAAATTTGGCATCTTAAAGTGTCAAAATAGACATTGTTTTTCGGAAGAGGGAAAAAATCCCTCTAAAAATATCAAATCCCTCCTTGTTTGAAAGGTCAAATCGCTCTCAAGCCTCAGTTAGTTGAACATAGCGCTAACACGGTTTGATGTCGAGTATATGGAACAGTATTGGATAAACAGTACATATCACTATGGACAGATGGCGAAATATATGGTGCTTCTGCAGCTAGGTGTTTCTTTACGCTCTCTGATTATTCTGGTACCAGAGGTCATAGTCTTAAATTACATAGGGAGTATTCCAAGTTAGATGCTAGGAAGTTTTCCTTCTCTCAGAGAGTTGTTGACAAGTGGAATGGCTTGCCAGAGTAATTGGTTCGCGTAGTTAGTGTCAATGCCGTTAAGAATGGTATTGCTGCACATTTTTGTGACTTTGGACGGGTTTAGGCTGTCCACTGGGTGATGAAGGTTCAGGATCATATTATGAGGACTATGTTCTTGCTGATCCATTCTTACTTAACTTAACGAATTGGTGAAACTGGGATATTGTTAATCATTGGTGGACATGTGAGATCGGTCATATGGCTCCCGTGTAGGCCTGTGTGTTGTTGTTCGTTCGTCCTTCTTACTAGAAGATGACCATCTTCGTCATCATAATCGTCATCCAAATGTCAGAGACATGGGAGTGGAAATGACTTGCACATGAATTGAATTAAAGAGAGGAGGAGTTGCGCAACGTCGACCACACTCTCTATTCCTGCGCCACATCGTGATCCAGTGTATGTTTACCCGGATGTATCACAGCTTTATAACAGTCACTGTACAGCGGAATACTTTAACGTTGTAATCCATATTCACCCTATTTAATGATTTATTCACGGTGGCTCAATTCGTACAATAAGATAATTCATGTATAATTAAAATAAATATTAGAAGGTGCTACAACTCGAACTAGATACGCGATACCCATGATGATTTAAATATCCGATACTCTCATATTCCACACTGTATCGACCCATTATTGTGTTTCATATTAAAGTAATGGTTGTGTGTGCATAATGACGTGCCTTCCGTAGTGCCCTTGCTTCGGTAACATAGCATAGCCTATATCCAGGTATAGCCTAACTGTTCGCCCAATGTTAAAAATCGTAAAAAAGGACTCCATTGCAACTCTAAATACAATGTGGTGTATATAGTCTGTACCCAGACGCTAATTTGTGTTACTAGTCGAATCGAGGGTAAATTTGCATGTCAACAATGGCAATGTTATGTTGTAGAGCAATCACATTGCTGAGAACGGGTGACGCCCACCGGGCCACACCTCTTGTCGAAAACCTACTTTATGTTACATTTTGAGGTCGGATTATGAAAGCCCGAAATCGATTACGTATACGAGGGATGAAAATTTCGAAAAAATCCTGACCCTAAAACTAATCTAATCAATTGCCGCTGTCGAGAAAATTGTCAACATGCAAATTACCCTCGATTCGCCTGGTAATAAAAATCTCGCTACTCGGACGTTAATATTGCGAAGCAACCTGAAATCGGCACCTGTCGTGAAGGTCAACCAGAAGACATTCTAAACATATGAAGAGAGGTGAGCTGGCTCAGCGGCAGAGTGCTCAACTTTCATTAAGAAGGCATGGGTTCGAATCATACCAGGTTCGTTTCAGGTTCTTCGAAAAATTGTGAATTATGATTGTGGTCTCTACAATTCCTCACCTCTAGCTCTCCGTCAGCCTTTGTGAAAGTGGCCAAATACTGATGTGCACTCTCGTCCATCGGATGGGGGACGTATACATGGCGGTCCCGGGGTAGGATCACCCTTACCTACCTCGATATATCTGGTCAATCACCTTAGATGACCATCCGTGATCGCATCTTATACCGTAGTGTATCCTGAACGCTATGCTCAAGTTATGAGTCCAGTTCAGTATTATACAGCAACAGAAACACGACACCGACGTCAACAGCCAAGTATAGCATTACTATGCTGGTGGTTAGGCTACACTATACTATTATGGAGATTAGTTTGATCACCAAAATGTACTTTTCAGTGGTGTGACGTCACACACACACAAGGTATATTGTGAATGATCTTTACTAACAGACTAATCATGTATTTGCTTCATATCTGTAGAATACTGAACTGGACTCATAACTTGAATATAGCGTTCAGGATACACTACGGTATCCGGCATGATCATGGATGGTCATATAGGGTGATTGACCAGATATGCCGAGGCAGTTATGAGTGATCCTACCCCGGGATCGCCATTTATACGTCCTCATTCGATGGACGAGAGTGCACATCAGTCTTTGGCCACTTTCCCATAGACAGATGGAGAGGTGAGGAATCGTAGACCAAAATTGAAATACGTATACATTCACAATTTATGTTGCTCTGGATTAGGTTCTATTTATTTCATACCCAACGATAATTACAGAAATATGGTTCAAACGTTTATCTTTCAATTATGTTTTCTTACGTGTCTTCATCTTTATACATGTAGTTCAACGATTTAGGAAAATTAACCCTTTTATAATTTAACTTAATTTGTTATTACCTATCAAATTCCAAAATTATTTTGGTAAATGTTTTCTTAAATTTACTCTCATTTTTGTCTTTGTGCTATTTTCATAACCTGTTTAACTTTTATCGGCGAAGCCCCGTTCGCCATGATACATGCATCCCCAAATCTGTATTGGTAGTTATTTCGTTCTGATATTAAATTAAGAATCATGTTATCTCACTCATTACAATTTCTTAGTAACAATTTCCCTTGCATCATATAAATTCATATAGCCGCTCTCTTTTCGCCCACCTGGAAAATCACAGAAGACTACACAGAACTATCCTATATTTTCACTGAAATATATCTTACTCTAACTCAAAACCAGTGGTTGATACCGGTGCCTCTCGTTCATGAGGTCCCAGGTTCAAACCCACGATGCTCCAATATCAAAATTTGTTGTCTAGTTTTGCAACTACAGTTTCCCATCTGTAGTTCACAATCAGACACATTAAACTTGTATGTTAGTGACTAGCATTTGCTAGCTTATCGGTGGTAGCCCTTAATTGTGGCGTTTGATGAATTCCCTTCTGGGAGGAACATATAAAACAAAACAAACAAAACAAAAATATAAATGTGGAATCACGCTATCTCTTTATTCATTCTACTTATGATGAGTCAGAATATTAATGTTTGACATAAACTTAAAGTATAAAGTATAGCCTATTTATGTTTACTTCGGGTGGTGCAATTTACTCATTATTTTGTTTCTGAAAGTGTCGTTTAAACGCCTCCGTATTCAACTTGGCACATCACCCAGTCATCCCTTTAAAATAAAAGTTAAAATAAAGTTATTTTCACCATATACCTGTGCGTATGTGTCATTCATTAAATGTCACGAAAATGGGGCCCAGATAAAGCCCCTTAATTCTTAATGATATGTGTTGGGTAAAGCATATCCGTGCACATGTTCATGATTAAACGCATGGTAGTTAGAAGACTTTGTCTTGTTTTGTTTTCTTGTACTTTTAGTATTATCTGAGACTAACGCTACATGTACGATTATTACCATATTTGTTATCTGTATATATTCTTGCTTCCAAGCTACAATTCCTTTTTGTATAAATCTTGTTTTTTGCTTATTGTAGAGTTAATAATGTATTTATCATCCAACAACCCGTGTCCGGATTTAAAATGTCAGCTTTGTGATGCAGGTTCAGGATCTTAATTGTTAGGAATATGTCTTTACTGGTCCTTTGTTATATATTTACCCACTCTCTAACCCACCTCATTTTGGAAGCAGCGGTTGCGGTGTGTTTTTTCGTTGTGGATTTATTTTGTTTTTCTATCATAAATATATGCACGGTTGGACAAAAATGCATTAATAATACCTATTTCACTAATTTCAGATCAACTTCCTGGAAACTATGTATATATCGTTTCGGTCGGAATGTTGGGGAAATTCGAAAATAGAAGAAAAATCGAAGTTAGGGATTGATTATTTTCCATCAAATCCTACGTAAGACCGATCACCATCACTGCCTCCATCGAATATTTGTTATTATTAAACCACCAAAACATAGCAATGACCTAGACATACCGCAATTAAAATGTGGTTTACACAATTTAAAGGGATTGTAAAGTTTGTTTATAATGTTAGTTGATGTTACAGAGCAGAAAATTATCTACAAACTGCTTCAAACTAGAGTCAAAACGGACATTCCGTTCCCAATATATTATTGTTTGAAATTTTCAAATTTAGGACGCCATTTTTTACAAACGTCTTTATCAAGACTATTGTGACGTATGGTCCTTAC
>JAODAI010462291.1:0-14631 GCA_027575025.1 Scotoplanes globosa | reverse complement strand
TGTAGACATGGCCATCCCATTTGCACGTCCGACCGGGAATCGAACCCCGGTCGCAGTAGTGCAAGAGCGTAGCGCTTTACGCCACAGCATACTCCTTTATTATAACCTATGTACAGTCATTATGTATTGCAGTAGGTTATCTTGTTCTTTACCTACCCCAAATAAAAATGCGCAGTCTCAAATAGAGGGCATACTATTTGAGACGTGATTGCCTTCTCTTTGTTCTACTCATTACAATATCCACCCATTGGTATTCGCATTGGCTGATCGGCCAATGGATAGTGATAGAAAGGTTAATTGTCCGACCGCATGTAGTTTCAACAGTAGGATATATGCCCTTGGCTGCCTAATCAGTTATAAATTACTACTAAACTAACTGTATACACATGTTAAAATGTTATTATCTACAATATAATGTCAAATTAAGCAACATAATAATAATTATTGGCAGATTTAGTATCGAATACCTGTGAAATTTGTTAGAAAATGTTTTGCCTCGAAATGAGACACAAAAACATATATTATGTCGATTTTGAAAAAAATGAGAAGAATAATCACAAAGTAATATAAAAGATACTGAAATCAAACTAAAATATATGACTGATCTAACATAGCATCCAAACATCCGAAAATGATGTAGTTTTTTATTGGTGTTACAAAATATACAGTATACCTCTGAAAGCCGCAGAATTAGGTCGATCAGTCCCACGTGCCTGAGAGAAGCTGCTAGAATGATATGGTAAATATTTCAATGGACGAAAATTGTCATGTTCTTTGATGACGTTGGTGCCAACGATCAATATTGACCTTGCATACAGTATGACGTTACTCCACTAAATTACAACAGCGGTGGGATAAATTGTCCTGCCCATTCACCCCACTCTGGGCCTGGCAGCAGCATTCGCACGGTTAGACAAACTTCTATATAAATTCCAATTTCAATTGCCAAGTTAATTGTCAACAACATCAGAATATCGGTCCATTTATAATGTTCAAAATGTGAAGATAATTATAATATAAAATAATTGGAATATAAGGAATTCTGATCTGCCGTTGATCAGGTGTTGTGTCCGACTGTTGAGTCTAACCGACTGCCGTACCGATGGTGCCGATGTTTTGGGTGAATGGGGAGGACAATTTATAAATGCAGTGCATGTGTTGTTATATGTTGTTGTTTTACCTCCGTTGCCTCTAGC
This sequence comes from Scotoplanes globosa, assembly GCA_027575025.1. Taxonomy (NCBI): domain Eukaryota; kingdom Metazoa; phylum Echinodermata; class Holothuroidea; order Elasipodida; family Elpidiidae; genus Scotoplanes; species Scotoplanes globosa. The sequence goes on along the minus strand of JAODAI010462291.1, from coordinate 13,435 downwards.
AGACATTTAAGGTATATCCCAGTCAAGAAGTGAGCTCACCATGATGCATGTCACAGTGATGTCATTGTGATATCACATTACATATTATGATATACATGTGAGGCTTTGTGAGTTCATTGTAACCGCACTGTGATATCTCAACGAATGATACAATAGTTAGCTCACAGAGATACCATGATATGTTATGTGATATCACTATGACATCACTGTGTGGTTACAGATTGATATCACCGTGATGTTCAGATGACATTAATGTGATATCACCATGATATCACATTCTTGACTGGGATGCACGCCATAATTAATGAACGAATGCATAGGTGTATCTACCCCCTGTCAACGCAGCGGTTATATATGCCACCCAAATAATTGTATATACTAGTTAGAGCTACTGGAATAAAAAATATAGAGCAACTTATCATTTTTAACTAATAAAGGACAGCTGGAGTCCGCAGATGCAAAATAACATGTCTTAGCCCTATCTTACATGGGCTATTTTGAGCTATGCCAGTCCGGGGGGCAACTTCGCTTCCCCCCATAGGTTCTCGGTCAATGAACAGCCGAATGAGTTAAAACTTACCATCCCTATAGAAAAATATGATCTACACAAGATACTGCAAATCCTAGTATGTAAAATTGTGTAATTATGACATAATTGAAAGATTATTAGTATGCAAATTTCACATTTTTTAGGAAAAAGCCCGAAATTACCTAAAATGTAGCTTAAAATATAATGTAACTTAATTATAATGAATAAGGATACATGAAAGGCATACGTGGTGCTAGAAATATATTTCGGGTATGTAAAGAAAATTGGTTTTATTGTGATGTTATAACATTTTGTTACGTATTTCATTGTTGTTTAGGATTTTTGTATTTCCTATGTATTATATTTTCTTATGTATACTAATGTTTTAGGTTTTTGTGTTTTATTGTTCGAGATGAAAGCCCATTTATTTGATAAAAAGTTCAGATTTATACAATGCTCTAAATGTCAACCAATTTCCAAATAACAGTGTTACAGCACGTACAATCTGTGTTCAAATGCCTTTAGTATACAAACATATGCAATAATTGAACATTTTTGAAATATACCATTTAAATTCAATGTGCCACCTAATGTCCGATTACGACGGGAATTGTATCAACATGTGCGCAAGACATGAAAGAAAAAAAGTCACAGAAGCAAAAATCATACGCGGGAGATTTCGATCCACGATTAAAACAATTGGGGGAGTTATGCCCCCCCCATTTAATATTAGATACACATATACATATGCACCCACAAATATTTGATAGCTGTAATACTTTTCAAGATATTGCCGTTTTCACTTTGATATGGGTTGACATATTCCAGGAAACTGACTTGAAGTAAAAATAATGTTGATATCATCATTGGACAACAGCTTATGTGGTACATGCGTTCTTGTCTTCGAAGCGGCGGAAATACATGTATATTTGTTGCATTCTGGGAAGATTTACCTTGTTCCAATCCCAAACTGGTAATTAGAGTAGTGAGTTGATACAGCCTCATCTCCACAATCTGGTGGCTTCCACGCTGTGACATTGCATGTGAGTAATCTTCAATTTATGAATGGGATATATTCGTTATGACATATGATTTTATTCAAAGTTGATTAATTTAACTACCAGAATCGAATTGATAATATTCATTAAAATATTTTCCCACTGATAAAAAGTGTAATTTTCTGACCATTTCTGCGGTGGGTAATATTATCAATGACCTCGGCTGCCTAATCAGCGGTTATTTACTGCTAGAGGCTAACTCAATACACATGCTAAAATGTTACTATCTAATTATTGACATATTTGGTATCGAATGCATGTGACTTGTATTTGGAATTTTTCAAGATTTGGCGAGATATGAAGCACAAAAACAACTACTATTTCGATTTTGTGAAAGATTGACATCAGATTCGAATATTTTTCTTCTAAGTGACTTTTCAAAAAAATGCGAAAAATAGTCCAAACTAAATTGCATGACTGATCTAACTATATCATCGAAACATCCGAACATTATGTAGTTTTTGTTTTAGATTGAAGTCACAAACTATACAGTATACCACTGAAAACCTCACAATTAAGCTGGTCAGTCCCACGTGGCTGATTGAAGCTTTTATATTGATGTGGTAAAGTTTTCAGTTAGATACAATTGTAATGTCAATAATTGCTGAGAAATGGATATTTAAAGAACATAAATCACATTATTTTCATACTACCCTTGTCAATCATTTCAATTCCGAAAGTCAAATTAAACAATATTTAAATCAAAATATGAAAACAAAAATCAGGTACAAAATTATACAACTGGGTGAAGTGAAGCAATTAAGAAAAAATCCTTTGCCAAGGACACATGCTAAGAAAATTCGAACCGGCGAAATCGCAACTTCAGTTTAGGGGGCCGTTCACAATTATCATGATTTTCACGAGCGTACAAAATATACGTGGGTTGTAAATTATTTTCGTACGCTTTTAAAACATAAATAAAATTTTGTTTTTTTGGTACTAATTTTTATTTTATTTTTTGGTACTGTTAAAGTATGATATACACAATCGGCACTGGCTAGAAGAATAGTATAATACACTCATATAAAGGTCCATTCAACCTACTTACTCTACGTGAATTTATATCGATACTATCTAATCTGGGTAAATACAAAAGTCGAAAAACGAATTTGAGTTTGCTATAAAACTAAAACACGACATATTAAGTAAATTTGTGACTTCTTTTTCGCATTGTATATGGAGCACATTTCACCACGTTAACGCAATTAATGCATCGGTTTTTATTTTATTACATAATATTATTGTAAACATGTTAATTATAAATTGTTTTAAAAAAATGAAAAAAATAAAAAATATAGATACACCATGTTTCAAAAAGGGTGGTGGAATTGGAAAATATTGACATAATTTCACAAGAACCTAAAAAGAAATCCAATGTGAACTATCATAGACAGCATGTTATATTGCCAACTTGACTTTAAAATAAGATTCTCCAAAGTCTAAAATACTTAGGTCTGAAGTTTCAAGTCTTATAATTTGACTTAGGTGAAAATTGATTACGTTCAGTAATACGTCTTTAAATTACAGCGATTTAGAATTTTCGAGTACGACTCTAAAGCACATTTTCTCAAATTGGAATGAATCGCAATTCGGTTTGCAAAAGCCCCAACATCTCCGCAACCAATCTTCGATCAATATGAAACTTTGCCCAATTGTGTCAAATTTGAAGCTCTATTTTCACTATCTTATCGGATTTCTTATTTTCTGACCCAAAATAAGATCTACAAGTGGAAATAATTCAATTAATTGATACAAATCCGACAAACGTGATGTTGGATACATTAATGATATAATATTCATGTTCTTCCGTATCATAATAACAATCCAATGATATACAACATTAATTATTTGGTAAATATTATGTAGCCCAAATTCCCTTATGATCTGACAAATACTTCTACTACAGAAGGAAATTATTACTCATCTACGTGAGTAAAAGCTATCCTAATATCAACGAAGGTTTTGTTTAAAGTAAGATAACTCTCTAGAGTTAATAAACTCATCTCTGATTCACGATACTCACTTTGGTTCGTTATAATGTTCATCCTATTCTCTAAACACTTGGTGAATGGTGAGTAATTTTACTCAACCAGCATTACAATCTCCCTGAACGTGTTTATTATCTTATATTACGGTTGTTTAAACTGAAACATGCCATACAGATAGTGAAACTCATCAAAGTGTGTATCGTGCAATAATTTATTCGAGTAAATCAATTCATTATAGTTTTCTGACATTAAACAAGATATGGGTTGATATTGGGATAGCTTTTAGTCACACATGTCAGGCGCGGATCCAGCATGTTCTAAAAGGGGGGGCGCTAATTTCGGGCGCAGCCAGAACTGTGAGCGGCGAAGCCGCGAAGCCTTAGCGGATGGTTGGGGGTCCTCGCCCAATATTTTTTTTAAATATGGGGTGGTTATATGCGTTTTCCTGACACATAAGAACCCAATTCATGTATATTGACGTTTTTATTTTATTTTATTTGTGTGTCTGTTTATTTTTTACCTCGGCGAAAGGATGGGCGCGCGCCCCCCGGCGCCCCCCTTGGATCCGCGTCTGCATGTACTATTTTGTCATGTATGGAAATGATAATATTTGTTGTTTTAAGTGTGTCAATCAAGCGGCCTCTGATGTCATGTAACTAATACGTTTGGAGCATATATCTGTACCATATGTCATATCCCACTTCGGAGAAACTGTGCCATGTAACTTAGTATAGACTAAACTTTGATAAGGCAGCTTACTCTATGGTATATGTTCCTAATATTATCCTAACGTTATATAGTGTATGCTAGAATATGCCTAACCTACTGGCACTCGTGGACTGTGCCAATTTTTCAACAAGGTAAATACATTCTGAACAATTCAATTCTTATTTCCGGTCAAATGTGGTGTATTTCATTCAATACTATCTACACAATTTACACACAGATGTTAATTTTGACCACATCTTAAAATAAATAGTTGTTTTTCAAATCAATATCACACTCTTTACAGCAGCTCTTTCAAAAATATAAATAATTTAGTAAATATAAACTTCTAAACGTAATTAAAACAGACTTCATGAGTACATCTCTTGAATTATTATAAGTGTAAATTATGGCATACTCAATGATCAATTAAAGTAAACGCAGATGGTTAGAACTATAAAGTTCACGTAACAATTGAAACCAATATAGTTAATTGACTCACTATAGAGCACTGGCGTAACTATTATTGAGCATAAATACTATAATGTGTTTATAAAAATGCAATTATTGAAGAATAATTCCTTATTATGAGTTCTATTAAATTATTATTATTATGATATCTATTAAATGAGTTTCATAGTGTATAACTTATGTTTTTCATCTAAACATACTCAGGAGAATCTAAATATTTTTTATGTGTAACGTTCAAACACTCAGAAGCGCCCCCTTATTCGATGTATAATGTTATTAATCGATATGTTGCCGAGCAGGCTCTTGACGAGTATGAACATAAAAGTGGATGTACAGTATATACATTTGTATTGCATAATGCAATGCGGGAACAGATCAAAGTTATTCCCTGATTTACAACGTCCACCAAAGTGGTCACCACCGTGTAATATGATGATACACAAACTACATAACTTAAACACTTATATAGCTTAAACACTTAGGACTAGTTTCATAATTACACCCACAATTATCGTTGTCTTTATATTGCTGTCTGCCGTTTTTGTTTAAAATTAAACAGATATGTTGTTGTAATATTCTGTCATATTTTATGAAATGTTGGCAAAACGACAAATTATTTCCTATGTATTTGCATTTTTTAAGCAGACTTTAGTTTTTCCCGAAAACAGTATTCTTGGTCCATTTTCAGATGTATCATACTACAGTAAAGAATATGCTTCACCTCTTAGAACACAATCGAGTATATTTTCAAGCGGCCGATAAATATGGTTCCGGTGTATAAATGCGAGTTTATTTCTTAAAGGGATTGTAAAGTTTGTAAATATTGTTAGTTTGTATTATAGTGCAGAAAATTATCTACAAAATTCTTCAAACTGGAGTCAAATCGGACATTCCGTTCTCAATAATATTGTTGTTTGAACTTTTCAATTTAAGAACGCTATTTAATTAAAGAAATTCTTTATCAATACTAAAGTTACAACTAAAGTAAAGGTTATAGCCTGATAAATGGCTTCTAGATAAGTTTTCTCGAAATGCTCAAGTTCCATTATGTTCAAACTTGGAATGAAGGTTGACCCCAATGTATACAATAATTGTGTTATTTTTGGTGGAGGTCAAAGGTCATTTGAGATCAAATACTAAAACTACATGTTCAGTGTTTGACCTCAAATAACCTTTGGCCTCCAGCAAAAATAAAACAAGTATTGTATGTATTGGGGGTCAACCTTCTTACCAAGCTTGAACATTATCGGACTTTAACTTTTCGAGAATATGTATTTACAAGACATCTGTCAGGCTATATCTTTAGTTTATTTGCAAGGACCCTACGTCACATTAGTCTTGATAAAGAGGTTCTTTAATTAATGGCGTTCTGAAATTTGAAAATTTCAAACATCAATATATAGAGAACGGAATGTCCGACTTGACTCTAGTTGTAATCATTTTGTAGATCATTTTATGCTCTATGATAACAACTAACATTATTTACAAACTTTATAATCCCTTTAATGTTTTAAAAAATCAGAAATAAAAAGCCCAGCCCATTCCACAAATGTATTTGGACCTGGTTACGATAATCATTATAAGCACACGTCTTACTGCATCAAAATATTATGCCTAATATAGCACATCTATGTTAATAATCAGGGTATCTGTCTCCAATACTGTATATACTGCCGGTAATTATCTTATGTTTGGTACTGAAGACGATTATGAGAAAGATCGGAAAGGCACATATAATCAATATATGTGGCAGATCACACCTAATCTAGATTCTTGCCACTAAAAATGAAAATGTGTATTTTGCCATGTCGTTTATTAGTTGACCGTATGCTATTATAACTTACCTAAATTGGATAAAAATGATAAAAATGAATATTTTAAACCATGTTTTGGGGCTTTATTAATACAAAAAGTTGTTCATTTTTTGACATAATTGCCAAAATGTGAACTTTGTATACCAAAGTAAGTAATTTATTAATATCCTAGTATATCACTTTCTACATTATACTTCCATCCAATCATGATTTCACAATACTGTGATAACACAAAAATATATATCAATATTCTGCTTTATGTCAATTTGAATGACTTCCATGTTTCCGACACTATACATTTGAAGTGATGGGATACATACATACATAATCGCGTGTGACTCATATGCATTAGTATTTTATATTAAACCAAACGTGTAATATGGCATGCAATATACTGCGTCATTTTACTTCAAATGTGCGGCAATACGGTATATTTGAATCAAACGATTACTTATTTCGATATTTCAATTAATGAACTATAGTATAAACTATTGTTGACAAACTATGCTATTATGAAGGAAATAAAAAAAATATCAATTTTGTACCAGTATTATATTATTTACAATTATTTGGAGTATCGAACATTTGAAACCTTCTTATGTTGTTCCATTTTGCAATTTATCTCTTTTAAACTGACCTAGCTCTGATTTCCAATTAGTCGGCGGCGATGTTGGTTGCTATTTTGGATTTGATAGTATGAAATTACCATTTTAAATTATTCAAGATTGCTTCATATATTATACCATATTCAAATTAACTATGTGCTTTTTATAGATTTATAATTGTCATTCTGACGACATTTTTATTTTTTAGAGAAACTTCCTTTTCGAAAATGAAGACGTATTTGGCACATGTAAGGGGTAAGTTTACCTGATAAAAATAAAAAATATATTTCGAGCCTTGAAAACCTTTATAAAAATGACAAAATGTTAAAGGAATTTGTTCCCATATTTTGTCGCGAAGGGCGTCACATGGGTTGTCTTCTGTCCTATATTTATACAAATGAAAACATGGATTCTTTCTGATCGCATAATCTGATTGAAACGAAATTTGTCACAGACATTTGTACGTATAATTAATATAATCTCCATTGACCCATAGGATCCATTTTTTCTATAAGTCATTTACATTTGTATTTATAATATACAAATTAAAACGCTGTACCGGCAATACGTTATGATCAACATTTAATAAACATTTTTTTAGATAAAATCCCTTTATATATAAATAGGTAATCTATTTATATATTCTCAGCCAAATGGAACATATAATTATCAAAATAATTGATGTAGAGCTATACAAATATGGCTAAAACTTGATTTTGAGTAAAACAACGAAAAACATCAAAGCACAACAGAAGACTGTTGTTGGTCTAATATCAGTAAAGGGATCATTTGGGAACTTCTTGGCTATTTGTGGAACTATTTTAATAATGTTTAAAAGCATATTGAACAGTTTTGTCTCTTTTCGACACGCCCTAAGTTTTATTGGGAAAAAGTGCTACGTTGAAGCAATACAAATAAAACTAAAAATGTGATAACTAGAGTTCTTTTTCACGTGAACAGTTTCTTCACCCGGCATATGTGAGCTATGACATTCATCTTGAAATCAAAGTCCAATGTCTAATGGCAAGTCAGAAGTTGATCGTCGTACTTTTCAAAATGTGCTACCAATTTTGTAGTGCATTGTCGAGAACGTAAAACCATTGCCTCAAAGATTTGTCAATATCTCTAAAAAGGCTTGGTTCACTCAATATTAACTGCTTTGGTGTTTCATCCTTTCTTTCCGATTGGTTAAACTCGACACACCTACAAATTACCCCTCGTACTTTAGCCAACTAATCCTGCTTTGTTGAAAATCGGAGAATGTAAGTTAACCATATGTGCTTAGTAATGTTTATCACAATTACCTTTATTGGGAATGTACCATATTACCATTTACCATACTACATAATACTTTGATAAATTATATTTACCTATTAAAAAGTGGTATGATCCTATACAACGAACCAATCAGAGCATAAACCTATATTTTGGGCAAGGTAGTGTCGAGTTTACATAATTATTTCTTTGATTTTGATTAGCATATTAGCGTTTAATCATATTTCTTTTGAAACTTGTTTTGAATTCAAAGTAAATCAACAAAGTATTTGGATCTGATTACAATTGTACGTTTGTTTACGTCACTGCATAATTTAAAGGGGAAATGAGACAACTGTTCAATACGATAACTGCAGCCAATGTTATATTTGTTTCACTTTTGATTACCTCTAAATGCATACCAATGTGCGTTAATGTGCCCTTCTGTTGCGACAATTCCTGTTTGATTTAGTAAAATATTGTTGTAGATTGATTTATTCTAAATAGTCAACATTGTAATAATATTCCACTGGTTGTAAAAGATGTTCAAGAATTGAACTGTTTTTGTTTGTTTCTTTCAACTTCACAACCAGGTAATAATATATGTTAGAAAACATACCCCAAAAAATGCGGAAAATATATTGCCAATAGCGGCTGTTTTTCCTCCAGTCTCATGCAATTTTGGGTTACTTCTGGCTAAGGGTAGCATCTTTCGGTTTGTAATAATCTCTCTCTCTCTATCTCTACCTCATAAATCTCTAACAATGGGTGAGGAAGAAAATATTAACTGACAGCTGCATCATTGGCCAAAGCCCTCCACCTCCCTATATCCATGGCCATGACCCTCCAATCTCCATCACGACCAGGTTTATAATAATATATATTAATTATTTAAAGTAATTGGTGACGTAATCACTATATGATAAGGTGTTAACTTAATATATGTTAGAAACCATGGATAGCCATTTGGGACAAAAATAAGTTATATGGGGTTGGTTTTCTTTAAGTTTGATTGCAATTTTTGGTGACTTCCTGTTAAGAATATCAACTTTTGATTTGTAGTATGAAAATATTAATTATTTCAAAATTATTGTCAGCAATTCTGTACAAGAGAATTATCAACTTTTAACTGCTAACATTATTTTTCTTAGACGTAAAATTACTGTAATCACGAAAAGAATGTAATCTGTGGTTGCTAATTTTTTCTCGTATTTTAGGTAAACTACTCATTTAAAAGTATTTGTTTCTCCCGTTTCGGTAGTTCAATCTTCAAATTTAAATTGCATTCACATATATATTGAGATGGAAGGACTGTGTAGAGAGGGATTTCAAGGGGAGCTTGTGTGAATGGCGATTGGAGGGTCATGGCTATGGATAGAGTGAGGTGGAGAGCTTTGGCCAATTGTGCAGCTGTCAGTTAATATTTTCTTCTCCCCACCCCTTGTTAGGGATTCAAGCTGTAGAGAGTGAGATAATACATCAAACAATACATTTCACAATTGATATAATACTCTAGAACGCATGATGACACCATATCAGCATACAATGTTCATCGAAGCAGGTGGCCAGAGAACATGGAGATGAGCAAACAGGAATTACATGTACAAGTTAAGGATCACTAAGTACTGTAAAAGTATATGTAACTCCATACATATTGTTGATCACACAAACGGCATAGATTCACACACAGGCATGCATGCCTTCTGCTATGTTAATATAATTATTAGAAGATTCTTTTTATCTCAATAGTTATACTATGGCTACATATATATTTGTACACATATATAAGCAACATTACACAATAAACAATGCAGCATATGATTATTTTGTTCTTACCACTATATTAATCTGAGGGGACCATAATTCCCCCACGACATTTTTTACTCGTGAATCGAAATCGCTACGCATATTTCTTTATCTACGACTTTTTCATCCACGCGCACATTTTGACACCCTCTCGTAAATAAAATCGGACATTCCATGTAGATGTTACATTAATTTTAAAATGGTACACTCTAAAAACTAAAGTGTTACATTAAAACCCGAAGAGTGCGAGGAGGGATAACACTTTCCAAAATTGTTACTGAAGTGATACACTTCTGAGAGGTGTTATCCCTCCTCGCACTCTTCGGGTGTTAATGTAACACTTAGTTTTTAGAGTGTATGTTTAAAATGTGCAATTATTGCCTATGTTTATACACTAATAGCATGTGGACGCAGATTGTACGTGTTGCATACAATACTGTTATTTGTAAATAGGTTGACGTTATTTGAATGCATTGCGTAAGTCTGAACTTGTTGTTATATAAGGGCTTTCATCTCGAACAAAAAATACAACAAAAAAAACAATAGAAAACATCAGAAGAAAAACAATATAATATATAGAAAATACAAAAATCATAAAAACAGTTAAATACATAATAAAGTGCTACACTATCACAATAAAATCAATTTATTTATTATATTCATTGGCCGAGATCTTAGGGGATGAAGTAATACCCCATGTAAGATAGGGTTAAATTAGGAAAAACTCAATTGAATAATGTAACCTCGTATATATATATATATAATGTAGGATAATACTAGACATACATAGGCGTATGTGTCTTGTTTACGTGATAATATTATATACAAATTTAAACTGGGCTCCTATATACCGGAAATCACATTCCGAATATGAATCAGGCGCATTTTTTTAATTAAAAATATTTACGAACATGAGCCATTAAAGTATTTCATATATTATGCATTTTCAGATTTACCGTATTATTCTACCTGTAGTCGAAGCAACTGCAATGGATGAGCAGTGGGATTGTATTATATTTAATATGAAAAATCCATCGATCACATTATAATTAACACTCTCATTGAGTCTAGATGGTATCTCATATTTATTATACGACAGACTAATGAGTTTCCAATATCTGGAAAACCAAGACCGTTGCAATCTTTCCTTCTAATAATTACGTTTCCACTGTAGGCCTACAATAATAAATTGTGATTGAGAAAATTACGATTTGGCTTTCAAGTGATTGTCCTTTAAATTAATATGCAGATGGCTGGCTAGTCGATAATATATGATGTCAACATGAATATATCAAATAACACATGGCGTCGTTCGTAATTTTACAGCTTAGAAATAATTGCTGAAACTGTTTTGGGATTTCATGAACATAAACGGTAATACAAGGTAGACGCATTTAGATACACACACGTGTGTATAAGTATGCGTAGGCCTACATACAATATACATAAATATATATAATTATTTCATGTATATATTATGCTTTCCACATGTTTAGTTGCATTAGGTGTAATGTGCTGCTCAGCGGGTCGGTCAACCAGTTAAGAAGCTTATTGGTATTGACAATGACATATTGCATAATTTTAAGTGGGCGGGCTTTTATTTTTAAAATATTGATATGGTATATGAGCTATGCAATATTTTACATTATATATCGATGATATTTCGTTGTATTTGTGCATTGATCTGCATGTCCCGTGAAGAAGCCTATTTGTGTTCCAGGCCGATGTCTTGCATATTCAATAGTGGGAGTAGTTTGTTTCTAAATTTCCAAAAAATCGTTTCGTTTCGTTTATTTGATTTCTTCTTTGCATACTAATTAATTGAAATTATAATAACATTGAAAATAGGTGCATAATATAATAACGAACATTACAAAGCATTTACTTATAACTAAATGTTATTCAACACATTTACAATACAATGACTATTTGTAAAGAAAGAGGAACCAGAAGGATGTAGATTTTATAATCTGGTCCCTTTAATGTTTTGTGAATACATGCATCACAATAACCGTCATTCAGATGGAGGCTATGCCAGGTACATTCAGACAGTGATACATTATGGTCCAGGAAAGAATAAACAACCTATTGATTTCGTTAGTGATCACAAGCATATTAATTATTGGGCTGGCTTATTAAGTATTCACGTCATCTCAAATCTCAATAGCCGTACGTCGATTTGGGGTACAGTGAAACAATATTGTCCAGAGAATAACCGTACACAGGTACATGTATAAATCTCAAACAAGAATGAGCCGAACGACCCAAATTTGTGATACCTCGCCATAAATGATGGACACTGTTTATGAATGAATGAATGAATTTATTTAACTTCCTGGTAATTTTAACTCCCCATATAGTATTCGAGAACCAGATGTCCGCTTTAAATGGACATCACTCATCACATTGAGTACCACAATATTACACAACCGAGACTCATATACCTACTACTACGTCGGCCCATATATATGGTTACAAAAAAAGGTAGTCATTTTGAAAAAGGCAACCATCTTGGTTAATAATGCGTTTTATTAGAAAAGCATAACTGGGTACCCAACTTAAAATAAATCTTTCAGTCAGTGAAATAACATGATTAGCAACAATCCTGGATTTGTTAACCATCTTGGATTTGGCAGCCATCTTGGATTTGGCAACCATCTTGAACCTGGCTTCCATCTTGGATTTGGCGTCTATCTTCGATTTGGCGCCCGTCTTGAACTTGGCGTCCCATCTTGGATTTGTATCGAGCGCCAAAAGGACCATACGAGGTGCTGTTGTACGAGTACCACTGTTTTATTGTGACCTGCTAAAAAAGATGTCTAATTTTATTTAAGATGCTAAAAATCTGTCTGATTTGTGTTAACCTGCTAAAAAAATCGTCTGATTCATGTTAGGCTACTAAGACATCAGTTTAATTTATTTTAGCCCGCTTAACAAAATCTTATTTTTGTTGCCGATTTTAATACTGATCATGACCCAGTTGGATGTCGAATGTCGCCAGACATATTATAATAAGCTTTCTTATGACTTCGTTTTAGTATGACATATATGGGGGATTTGACAACCAGTGACCGAATTATATTTCTGTATTGGGCTATGCCACTTAACAGTGTCTCTCTCTATATACATCATGTATCCCTAACAAGGGGTGAGGAAGAATACACTAACTAACAGCCGCGTCATTGGCCAAAGCTCTCCACCTCCC
>JAODAI010462180.1:0-14631 GCA_027575025.1 Scotoplanes globosa | reverse complement strand
CATTTCATCTCAAACAATAACATACATAAACAATAAAACAGTGTAATACATAAGACATAAAAACAATATAATACATATAAAATACGGATAATCATAAAACATAATGAAATACATAAGAAATTACTCAAATGTCATAATAAATCCACTTTTTAGCATATACTTATCTCCAAATGCATTGCTAACACAGGTATTGCCTTTCATATACCTTTGTATTAGTTTATAATGAAGTTATATTATATTTGAAGTCAAATTTTAGGTGATTTCGGGTTTTTTGAGAAAAAAATCAGAATTTTTGATATTTCCTTTGTAATTAGCGTATAATTAACATATTTTGTTTGGTCCCATGTTGTTCGTAACACATTTGTATATAGGCATACCATATTTGAGATCATTCAGACTATACATGGCTGATATCTTAGGGGTGCGAAGTAGCCCCCCCCCCCGGGTACACATATATCAAAATCGCCTGGGTAAGTTAGGGTTAATAAACTACATACATGTATTCCAAGTACTTTTCACATATAGGTATTATCCAGCTTAGTTATATTATAGTACATCTACATACACCTGAAAAACGCTAGCAAATGGATATTCGGAGAATAAATTAATATTTATCTTGATTTGGAAATGATTATGTGAACAGAATATGAATATTGGACGTCAACAAATAACCTTTTTTGGAGGGTAAAAAAATCCCGAATGCAAAAGTGTTTTACTTGAAAAAAATGTGCGAAATGATCGGTACCGATGTATAAGCCTAATGTACCTTTCATCTTAATGCGAGACCCATTTATACACCTCACCCTTTGAATTTTGATATTGACTTTGGAACTTGATTCGTCATCTCAATCTTTACAAAGTCGGGGATACAACGAGTATCATTAAAGTAAAAAATTGTATATAGTGTATAATAATGTTAAGCGATTTAGGTAGAGCTCGCCAAACATTGGGAATATACTCCTAAACATAGGAAGTTATAAATCTTCCGCCTCTTCTTCTTGACGACTGGAGCACTGTGGGTGAAGTCACCAGCATGCAGACACATTAAATTGCAATTACCATTTTAAAACTTCTCTCTAACTAAAAATATACCTCACAATACATTCAATACTATATTTCTACATCCTCGGTCATTAACAATGTCCCTATGTCCATTAAACTGACCCTCAAATCGCCATCCCCGCCGGCCATCCTAACATTCCTAGCAATGGAGTCGTTATATCTCAAACGGGGCCCCTGCTATCAACCTCCCTATGCGACTTTGCCATTTTCGGGAGTCGTCCTCCATACATTTGTTTCACATGATCAGTACACCTTATCCGTCTCATTATCACCATCTGTGAGATTCATAGTCATCCACCCTTATATCATATAACCTTCTCCTTTCCAGCCGCTTTAATAATCCCTGCGATCCTTCTCATCGAGTGATTTATGCACACTTGAAGGTCATGTTCTTGCGTGCTGGACAAATCCACGTTTATATGCCCATATATATCTATGCTGGGATAACACATGTGCCCAATACTTTCTCTTTTCATTTATTTGAAATATGCCCATCATACATTACCCTCTCCATGCCATTTAATCACTGTGCATACCCCCGCCATCCGACCGCACATCACCATAAATCATTCACCACAGATAAGCAAAATTAGCCCTATATTCAATAGTCACAAAACATATGTATTATCCATACTGATGGGTAACCCATGTTTCTGATATAAATCCCTCCATTCTACGAAAACCTCATAAAACTCCTAATTGCTTTCCATAACTAATGTCAGATTGTCAGCATATAAAAGTTTTTGAAGAACATTCTTACCGACTTTCCCACTAATATTTTTCATTACCATAATGAAATGTAGATGATCTAGGGCACTACCTACCTGGCCGATTCCAATATTGTCTACACACTCTTCTGACATCACACACACAAGTAACCAATACCCTACCCTTTGTACCATGACATAGACCCTCCACCATCCTAATTTCCGCGTCCGGGACTTCCATCGACTTCAACGTATATATATATAACTGATTTTCATTTAGGTACAGTATCTCATAAGACCAAATTAACAAAACCCAATGCAATATTATGTTTGACCTCCATGTCTCTAAGTGAGAAAACACCATCATCAAACCCTCTACCTGTACGAAACCCCAAGCTATTCCTCCCAATTTTCCGTGTCTACCTTTAACCTAATTATTCCATTAAATATATTCCAGAAACTTAAAAATATTATTCAATAATATGATACATCCGTACTTTAAACGATCATGAACATCCGCCTTTCGCGTCCAAATATACACAATAATACAGTATACCAGTCACTGGGAATAATTACCTCTTTGAAATACACATTGACTAATATATCTAGCTACTTCACTGCCACCTCCACTGTAAATGCACACATTTCCCCCTGCATTTCATCCAAACTCCCCGCCTAATCCTACTTCTCAATCTCAGAGCCCAGTCCACTTATCAATACCAACCTAAATCAGGTTGCACATATACCTATTATCTTCCAGCCAATACTCTCGAGTGTCCCCAACCGAGGCCTGCATTGACCACTGAGTGGCCAACAACTGGGCTAACTGAGTGGTTCCCAACCAAATATATCCACCGAGGCCATTCAGGGTCCAATTGAGTTGTTCTCTTAGGACAGAATTGGGTCCCATTCGGCCCGCCTGGATGAAACATATAGACATCCCTAGATAATGGTTTATATGGTTGATTAATTGATTTGCTGATTGATTAATGTGTTTACAGCTAATTCAAATACATTATATATATATATATTCCATTTTGGTTTCGGGTTATCTCCTTGGATAACAATTGGGGACAATGCGGGTTGGTCCTGCCTTGCATCCGCCATCTTCAACCGATTGGAGCCCAATTCATCCCCAGCCAGGTCAGCTGACTGGGTTCTAACTGACTCCAAACCCCATATTCTCCTTAACCCCCTGTCTACCTCATTCGTCCACCACATCTGACATATGACACATCGGTTTACATATTGTCATTTCTGCCCACGCACACAGCTAATTTAGAAAAGGTTCCACTTTTCCTTAACCGTTCATGTAAATGGTTGAATCTCCGCGCCACCGTTGCCTTGTACTATTGGACCCTCTCTCCCTATAGTCACCAGTGAACCAAATGTTGGTCAATTTCCATCGCTGCACAACGTTTGTATAATCGAAAGGAAGATGGTGTATATATTAATGGATGTAGAGTGGCCAAGGACCAGAACGGTAATTATAACTACTTCGGAAAGATCTACAATGAAGGAGGCGTAGTGGATCTGAATTCGGTGGAGGTAAGATTGAGGTGGAGGGGACTTAAAGCTTGGAAGTGGACATGGCTCTGAGAAGGATGAAAAGTGATACGGGTGCAGGTTTGGACGAAACAGAGGCTGAAATGTTTGTTATTACAGGACTAATGATATTGCTTAATAATTCCTAGTATAGTTACTGGAATACTGAAATAATTGTGCATATTTGGAAGCAAAATGGGGATATTCATGACACTGGAAAGTATCAAATTATCGGCACATATTTTTAACCTTCTGAAAAGGATATTGAATATAAAAAATAGCAAAAGATTGAGACTGATATTAGTGAGGAAAATCAGGGGTTTCGTATAAGTCGAGAGTCAAGTGATGGTATTTTGTCACTTAGACAGTTAGTAGAAAATAAACCTAAGGTTAAAGAGAGGATGGCATTGTTTTTGTGGGATTTATAAAATGCTCATGATAATGTACCAAGGTAATTAGTTATGTCTACATTGATGTATATGGATATTGCGGATGAGGAAATCATAATGTTGGTCGTCTCTATAATAGTACAAGGATTTATGTTGGTTCTTTGAGCCCAGAACAGTTTGTGGTAAATATTGGACTCAGTCAGTGTAGTGTATTGGATGTGATTAGATGGATAGTCAGTATTAAGAACGTCCTCCAACAGCATCCATATGTATACGATCTGACAGTAGTTATGGAATTATGCATAACCCTAGCAGCGGGAATTTTAAATAGATTGTTAGTTTTACTTATCTGGGTGGAATTATTTATGGTGATGTGATGGGGAGCTATGCAAAATGATTCCATCAGGGCTTTGGTATTCATATAATATGGACGAGTTATAAGCATATTTCAAATAAACTAAAATGGAAAATATTGGGCACATGTATCATTCCACCATGTATATACGGGCTGGAGACCGTCACTTTTTCTAGCGCACAACTCCATCGCATTACAATATGCAAACATAAGTGGATACGAAGGTTCGCATATTTTAAGCATGGGTATAAAGGAGCATGTGGAGAGCGACTCTAGAAGATGGAGATCTTACACAGGGAGGTTCATTGGTAAAGTAATAGTGGTCTCGTTTGAGATAGAAGGACTGAGTTGAAATGCATTTTAGTCGGGCTGGTGGCTCTGCCGTTTGGAAGGTCAGGGCGATATACATAGGGAGGTGGAGAACTCTGACCAGTCAGTTAGTTAATTATTCATAACCCCTTGTTATTTATACAGGAGATAGAGATATATATATAGTAATGTAAGTTATATTGTTGGTACATGTGATGTCGTAGGCCTACGTGAAGGTGTGAATTCGTTTTTTTAATTTCCTGGGAGATTTTGAGCTGTTCCAGTCCAGTGTGGTGGCTACTTCGTGTATCAGCCATTGAATGCCGAAATGGCTTGAAGCTTACAATCCCTATTGAAAAATATGTTCTAGATAATATGGTGTAAAACATTATTTTACGTACAGAGCCAACAAATACATAAAATCCAGGTTAAAATATAATGCAACTTCATTATAATCATGAATAAAGATACATGGAAGGCATACGTGATGTTATAAATATATTGTGAGACTGGCATGGGAATACAATTGGTTTTAGTGTGATGTATTTGCATTTTATTATGTATTTCATTGTTTTTTTAGGATTAGGGTATTTATTATGTATTCGATTGTTTTCTATAATTATGCATTATATTGTTTTAGTTGTTTTTGGTTTTCGATGTTGAACACGAAAGCCCTTTATCTGACAAGTTCAGACCTATACAGTGCACTGAATGTCACCCAATCTCCAAATAATAGTCATACGGTACATACACTATTTTGACGGGGATTATGTCAAAATGTGCGCACGACCCGAAACAAAAAGTAATTGAAGAAAATTTGCATACATGGAGCGGTTTCGATTCCCGCGTACAAAATGTCGGGGGGAGGGTTTCTTCCCCCATGCAAAATAGTGTTAACTAATAATAGTGAACTATTTGACAATCTATATGTTTTGATTAATTGGTATTGAAAAATAATTTAAACTGATATTTTTCTACATGTTGTTTGTACTTTTCTGAACTGTTGAAATTAAATTTAATGTGGGAGTCTGAATATGTTGTCAAATAAAAACCTATTTATTTCAAACAATTACACCCCCAAATATACATAACCCAAAAAAGCAATAAATTACTTAGAAAATACCGAAACACATGATACAAAAATGAAATACATCAGAAAATACTAAAACAACACATTAATATATTTGTTTCGACAATACCAGTTTACAAATGCATTTATAATACAACTTTACCATTCGTGTGTCTTTATATTTGGTTTCAGTGAAGTTATATTATATTTAAGTGCTATTTGTGGTAATATTCGGGTTTGTGGATAAAAGTATCACATATTAGCATGGAAATTTGCATAACATTAACTTAAGATTTTGGAATATTGTGTAGAATATAATAGGACATACACAGTTTCAAGTCATTCGGGCGGTCAGAGGTTGAGATACTAGGGGAAAAGCTAAAAAGATCACATGAAAGATAGAGCTAAGGATTTCAAAAAACGTGACTTAAATAAATATGTCTTCCGAGCATATGAGGACCGTCCATTCCTTCCATATGTATAGCACCTGTAATTACGCTAATTGAATACCATTTAAGCAACTTGTTTCAACAACAACACAGTATTTATAAATTGAGAAATACACTTCCCAGACCTGTTGCGAGGGTCCATTGTCTGTATTTGGAAATAATACACTGCTGAAAAGGAAAACGTAACAAATGAGATAATAGACAACTTCCGGTTATGTTCGTATAGTTGAAAATGATTCACGCATGGAAATACAATATAAAATTGCCACAAAGATCAGCAGGATTGCGTATTGCATGTTTTGTAAATAATTGATGCCTGGAAAGAATATTTAAATATGAGATAAAGACACGATTAAATGTGATACCGCTCTGAATATGTATGAGTATTAATACGTATCAAACCAGTAAATGCATATACGGTGATATATGTATATAAGGGTGCTATGCATATAAGGGGTGATATGTATATTATAATCCTGATCGATGCATATATATGCATATTACTGCAATGTGATTTTTTATTCTCTTCAAATAGATTTGTATGTTCATGTATTCCAATTCCATTTGATAATGAGAATATCACAGACAAACTAAAGGTACTGAAGGTACCAGGTAAGAATTTGTCACTGCTTAATCAATGTCAATGATACACTGGATTGCATATTATGTGTTATCCATCATTTCCATAGTATAACACGTTACTTTATTCGGAATTATTGTATCACAATGAATATAAATAATTGTATGATTAACCTAAAGTATATATCGAAGGTATGCATACCACTGAATGAAAGCTATATGAAAATATGACTTACATATCATATTATATAAACGTTGATTTTTTACAATAAATACAATATCACCATTTGAGCATATTATACGTATTATTTTATATTCATTGTTGTTTTTTCAGTAAAAATGATTCCACCCTTTCCACTTCCAACGCAAGTGTTTCAGCGAGCAACAGGCCAGTGGATGGTATATATTTACTTTACACAATGCGGTGTTTTACTTTTCAATTATATTATTTTGTATACATTTGACTCCGACATTTAGAAGAACTTAAATGTACTAAAGTAGAAACGATAATGACAATAACTTTATTGTATGTTTTAAAACAAAAAATGGATATGCCATAAAATATGTAATTTTAAGTAAATAAAATATCGTTATTGTTTTCTGAAATAGTACTGTATTTTGATAAACAATGCTAACCGACCAAGTGTATTGCTAGTATTCTCTCAATTATCGTTATTTATTGTAGTATTTTAAAAGCAAATAAATAAATTATATATCATCTTAACTATATCGTATTCAATATAAAATAGTGTTTACTCTATGTTGTACATACATTCAAATATGTTTCACATTGTTTGGATTATTTTATACTATTTAGTACATAATACATACTTACTTTCATATTAGCAATACATAATACATATCATGCGAACACTACACTCTAACAATATTCACATGAATGCACGCTATACACATATCGTATTTAAGGGTAAATACCAGACCATGTTTTATAACACGATTACATATGGATGCATTTTTTCGTATATTGATATGTAATAGCATACATTGATTAAGTTAATCTTTTGAATGATATATATAATAAAATTATTTAACAAAATAAAACATAAATATAGTATGCATATCCATCGACAGGATGAACCTAATGAATACGGATTGGAGGATATTTTCGGCAAAGGTGACACAACCGTTCACTTCAGTAACAACATGGGCAAGAGATTGCAGAACAATGCAATACAGCTACTGAGTCGGGCATCTAATGACAAGGTACCCAACATATAACATTACTTACTATGTACAATTAACTATGTTACGTAGTATAGTATCAATTTGGTATAGATGTGTATATTATTGTTAAGTTAAGTTAAGTTAAGTAAGAAAGGATCAGTAAGGACAATGTCCTCACAATATGATCCTGAACCTCCATCACCCAGTGGACAATCTAAGTCCGACCATAGTCACCAAAATACTTATCAAGACCATTCTTAAAGGCATTGTCACTATCAACATGAAGCAACGTCTCCGGCAAGCTATTCCTCTCATCAACAACTATCTGGGAGAATGCAAACTTCCTAACATATAATCTGGAATATTCCTTACGCAATTTAAGACTATGACCTCTTGTAGCAGAGTAATCATACATCGTAAATAAATCATCGAACTTCAACTTATCAAGACCATGAACAATTTTAAACATCTGAATAAGATTACCACGAACCCGACGAAGTTCCAAAGTTATAAGCTTAAGAATAGTCAATCGTTGTTCATACGATAGTCAACTAAGTGAATCAATTATTATTGTAGCCCTTCTTTGAACACACTACAGAATAATCATATTCTTAGCTAAGAACGGATTCCAAGCCTGGATAGCATACTCAAGATGAGGCCTAACCATCTGCTTGTACAATATAACAACAATATCCTTATGAAGGAACTTAAAATGACGTCTTATCAACCCTAAAATCCAATTAGCTCTCCTCGCAGCTTCGGTACACTGTTTAGATGGCTTCAATGAAGAATCCAAATGAACACCTAGATCCTTCTCCACCTGAACAACCTCTAAATTCCTACCATTGACATTATAAACATTCTTCATATTCTGACTACCGACATGCATAACCTTACACTTATCGACGTTGAAAAACATACCGCAATCCCAAAAATATTGTCCAGCTCCGACCGAAACCTATTTGCGTCCTAGTAAATCTCGCCATAAACCTTAGTCTCATTAGCGAATTTCTTAATGCCAGAACTACAAACGGCATTATCTGAATCATTATCTGAATCATTAATATAAGCAACAAACAACAAGGACCCAACACTGAGCCTTGTGGAATACCACTAGTGACACTCTTCCAACAAGACATATAATCCCCAGCAACCACCCTCTGCTTACGCCCACTTAACCAACCACTAATCCAACCAAGAAGAGAACCCCCGACACCCAAACACTCTTGCTTTAACAATATTATCTTATGAAGCAATTTATCAAATGCCTTCTGAAAGTCTAAAAACACTACATCAACTGGTTCACCACATCTGATGACCTTGTAACATCTTCAAGAAATTCCAAAAGAGTAGACAAAACCATGCCGAGAGTCACCGATTAAGGAATGCCTATCCCAAAACTGAACAATGGCATACTTAATAATTGACTCCATAATCTTACAGACTACACTAGTAAGGATAACAGACCTATAATTACCAGACTGACTACGATCCCCCTTTTTTAAAAATAGGAGTGACATTGGCACACTTTCAATCCGCAGGAATGATACCCTTGTCCATAGATCACTGAAAAAATACGCTAAGCGGGAAAGAAAAAAATGCAAAAGTCCTAAGCAAAAAAGGATGCAAATTATCAGGCTAAGCAGCCTTATACTGACAAAGAGTACTCAATTTTTGTACTACAATAGCTGCCGAAAATGTGACTGATCCTACAGAAAATGGACAATTATTAACGGTCGGACTCTCTAAATGGGTATCCTCATTCTGAAAAACTGAAGTAAAAAAATTACGCTAAACGGTAATGGGACAAGTCCCATGCCTTCCATCGAGAAAGTCTATCCCTTCCATCGAGAAAGTCTATCCCAAACGATCCGATGTCCCTGGCAACCGGGCTGGTCAACGAAAGAGCCACCCGTGGGTGGAAACTCCTCCCTGTCGCGTGCAACATCCCGAAGGACAACAGCCGGAGCCGAGTTCGCCCCCTTATCCAAATTAGTTGGCAAGCAACCTACTGTCTCCAGGTTTAACCCTCTGGACAATTCCTCTTCCTGAATTTCCACATGTTCGCCGATCGAAGCGACATGCATTATCCCACGACAAGTTTCCCCCTCCGACGGAACACTCCCGGCTCTAAACTCAGCCCGAAGGCGAGTCAAGTCGTCACTGGCCTCGCGGCCTACACCGCCCGAAGCGGCAGGCCGAAGCCCGTCTTTACCGCCCGAAGCGGAAGGATTCAAACAGACTCCTGCGCCCCGAGGGGAAACGGGTCGAGACGAAGCTCTCGCACACAGAGCTAAAGCGGTGTGGCTCTTCTTTTCAGAAGAAGCCAACGCCATGCCCTGGTGTGAAGCTGCGCTCAGAATACGGGATTTCGAAGTCGCAGAAGACTTCGAAGACTTCGAAGGGTTTTTCGAAGTCGAAGAATGCTTCGAATGGATACCCTTAACCCCGGAAACCGAGTCAGAAGACCCTTTCCCTCCCTTCCCGGAACTCGATCCTGATCCAGCCAAAGCCCTAGCAGCCTTCCTCTCCTCCCGGGCCTTATGCCACTCTGATAAGGCACCCTAGTCCTCAGATGAAAATGCAAGGCACGGTTTGCGCCTTGAACACGAGCGACACCCTGGATATAGGGAATGGGAATCGCAGACCCGAAATCTGAGATTGAGAAACTGCTTGCAGTAACCACACCTGGGACCCTGCTTTGGCTTTGTCACCTCAAGGGAATCAAAAACGGGGAAGGACCAAAGGGAAAATCCTGGGGAAAAAGAAGGGAATCAAAATAATGGCCTAAAGTGTTAAGAAAACACAAATAGTAACCACACCTAAAAAAATCGCCCTAAAAGAGAGAATAATTAAAGGCTAATCTCCACGTGTGAAAAAGATCACGTGGAAGAAAAAGAAGTCACGTGTCCGAAAGACCACGTGAAACAACTAATTATCCCTGAAAAACCACACACAAATTAGGTCCCAGTCCTAAAAGAAAACCTATAAAATCTCTGCAAAGAGATAATATAAAAGGAAGGCCTAACTACGTGATCAAAAAGAACAAGTTCTAAAAATCCCGTAACTTAGAAAAATTAGGCCCTAGAAATACTCCAACAATATTTCATTTGTTAATCCCAATTCATACCCCAATGCATACAATACATGTGCTATTCTTGGTGGAGGTCAAAGGTAATTTTAGGTCAAGCACTGAATGTTTGACCTCAAATGACCTTTGACCTCCACCAAAAATAACACATGTTTTGTATGCATTGGGGTCAACCTTCATACCAAGTTTGCTCTAACTCAAAAGTGAAGTTATTCCTTGGGATATATATATTTATTATTATTATTATTTAAAAAAAATTGGGGGGGGGAGGTTATTGCGGTACTAATTGATCTTGATGATTCAGTAAAAAATCCGAAAAAATGCATAATGTATGATGCAGAGGTCACTGTAATCTATAATAATGCTCGCTGATTGCGACGGACGGAAATTCATTACAATTGATTTTAGAGAAAATTACTAAGAGTATGAGTTTTTTATTACTGTTGCTTAAAGTACATCTTCAAGGAAAATTTATCAGGGAGAAATGTGGATCAAATTTTGGGTTCAAAATGTCGAAACATGAGCAAAAAATGTTCAAAAAGAGTAGAATTTCCTTCTCTCGCATCTTTTTAAAAGTTTATTTTAAAGGGGTGGAAATACGTACATGCAAGATGCATGAAAATATTCAAAGTATCAATTACTAGTCAATTGAACATAAATAGTGATGAAATAAACCGAACGACAAATTGAAGGGACGCTATTCGTAGTCGACTTTTTGGCGGTGACCTGAATTCAGAGCGAGGGACGGAAGTCACCAATGTTAATGCATATAGCCAATTTTGGAGAAATTAAGGATTTTTTCAAAATTGTTGTTTTATCATTTGATCAATTGGATTATGATTATTGGTGTATGTATGGAGTTTGTGGGTGATTTTTGGAGGTGAAGGTCGACGTGGGTAACAATGGGAGGGATCAAAGGTCATTTCAGCCCAAAATATGCATTACTCCCCATATGTTGCTTCAACTACACAGCGCGTGGGGCAGGACTATAACTGTCTCGTTATCCTAGTTTGATCATCGTTTCGTAAAGGGTAGGATGTAAGCCCGGTTGGTCATTCCTTTTCTATGTTTGTTTGGTCAATTTTATTTCGTCCAAAATATTGATAATTAACGGAAGGCACTGATATATATAGTTGCTGATGTAAAGTTAAGAAATTACCCCCCCTCTCTCTCTCTCCCCCCTCTCTCTCTCTCTTGGTGATGTGTGCTATATAATATGGAGGGTTGCTTAAACTATATATATTAATGGTGAAATGTAGGCCTACTGTCCATCAAAATAACCCAATTAATACAGGTAAACAAAAAATATCGCAATTTCTCATGATGATTCGATCGATGTATAGTATTATAATTTTACTAGTTTCTTAAAAGT
The DNA here is from genome assembly GCA_027575025.1 of Scotoplanes globosa. Taxonomy (NCBI): domain Eukaryota; kingdom Metazoa; phylum Echinodermata; class Holothuroidea; order Elasipodida; family Elpidiidae; genus Scotoplanes; species Scotoplanes globosa. Next base: position 2,519 of record JAODAI010462180.1, on the reverse strand, counting down.
TATGAATTTCATATATGAAACGTGTTTCCATGACATTGTCACAATCGTAAAGTCCCCCACAATACTCCCAACTAGCACCCTACTCAGATACTTTAAGCATAGCAATGTAAGCTCAATAAGTCATGGCAATAAGAGGGGGAGACCATGCACACATTATAAAAGAGTCCATAATTTCGATCAAATGGGTGTATTTGCATAATGATAAAAGCATTGTCAAATTTGTCTTTATATTTTTATACAAAATAACAGAAATATAAAATTATCCGTCACCACCCAACGTCGGTGTCACTATTTTAATAAGTGTCCCGCCGCCAAGCCGCAGTCTCTATTCCAACTCATTTAACTGTGTAAACACCGGTCAGTGTGAATACGTCGCGGCGAAAGAAAACACGGAGATCGCATCAGTAAGTTTTACGAGATAATAATCAAATTAGAAGAAATTGAGGGGATTAATGTCCTACTGACAATTAAAATATTTACTGTCCGTCCTGTAGAAGATAGGATAACGCGTCTGACTGTCTCGCGTTCAAGGTAATCCAGTTGATACGTCACTAGCTAGCTAGACGTTATAAACCGATATAGTTACAGTTGTAAAACAATGTTATGGGGGACAATTAGGCGTAGGTGCCGGTGTTGATGGGATCAAATGGGTTAATTTTATCAGGGGTGACCAGAAAATTCCAGAAAGATAAAAATATGGTAATTGAGAAATTAAATGAGTGGCTGAATAGAGAGGGGGACTGCTAGCTCTGTTGAATCACTATCACTGTGACTGTGGTGTGTCCATTGGAGCAGGGTGCGCATGCATGCAGTAATGGACGAAACGATAAGTTTATAAACATTTATATATAGTATATATAATGTAATATATGTATAATATTATATATAGACCTATATATGGGATTTACCTTGTAGTATACGATAAACTGATCGTCTCCTGGCCGTGGGCTTACCTTGAACGCGATACAGCCAGACGTGTTAACCCATCCTATCTTCTTCTGGACGAGGCAGTACATATTTGAATTGTCATTAAGATATTAATTCCCTCATTTTTTTCTTATGTAGGGCTATACTATAATAAAATCCATATTTTCCCTACATTTTTTATATTTGAATAGGTACAGGCATATCGATCGCCATATTAGTGAAATTAGTCATGTATGAAAAACACGGACATATTCCATCATCATACCCCATTCTCCTGACATTGCAGGACATAGGCCCTCTCCTTAAGAGAGTCGTGGCATGGCCCCTCAATGATCATTGACTGAAGTTGTCCATTTGTAACATTTTGGTTTATCATGAGTGCCGTCTTCGAGATTGTGTTGACCCGCCATCAAATGGATCGCTGACAACACGTCAATTACCTACGCTGAGCATCAAAGAGAAGGTCCTCCTAAGCTTTAGTATCGGTGCATGGTAATGAATTACGGAATTGAACCGGGAATCTGCTTTACCGATTGAGCCAACCAGGCCATTAATCACGAACATCGCACTGAACTCTCTGTTATTACATAATTACAGCCCCCCATGCATGTTGTTACTATAACCATATGTTATCAATGTATATTCCTTCTGATCACTAGATTGTTGACTATAGGCCTACTCCAATTACTCTTTATACGCTGTGGGCATCGAGCGAATTGTTCAGCGGCGTATACCATCTTAAAGTTTTTTTTGTATGACACGACCTCAAGGGGTCTAACCCGTTATGGAATCAGTCCCATGACTTACTGATTGCAGTTTGATCACGTGGTTATACCAACTCGCTAGCTTCTTCGGGGTCCGATGCTCTCCCGGTTAGGAATTGGAAGCTACACGGGCCTGACCAGACCGTGGAACTATCGTGGCTACTGAGCTTCTTCGGGGTCCGATGGTCTCCCGGTTAGGAAGGAAACTACAAGGGTCTGATCAGACCGTGGAACTATCCCGGTTAGGAAGGGAACTACAAGGGTCTGATCAGACCGTGGAACTATCCCGGTTAGGAAGGGAGCTAGAAGGGTCTGATCAGACAGTGGAACAATCAACTGGAAACTCCATAATCAGACCAGCTAGTCGGTTCAGATAAAACGCAATTATCCCTACTATGGCTAGACACACACCATACACGTCACCTTGGGCAAACCACTACAATAGGTGTTTCTTCGTGATATCACCTGGCTGCCTCAACGGTACTAATTTGTACTGACCAACCAATATGACCACTTGACGGCCGTCCTGGTATGATGACGGTATCCTCTGCCTAATCGTTTCGACCTTCATCAGACAGCCGGCAAGGGTCGATCCACAAAGCACCAGGACCGTAAAAAGTGCCATAAATTCGCGCTGATAAGCTTCGCGTTTTACAGTTACAGACTGGCGTCAGAGGTTGACACGTTTTATGACTGTACATATATTGTAGGACGGTCTCGCCGCGTACACGCATGCGGGCGGATACATTATGAAAACATGTAATTAACGAGCGCCGAGAGCCAGACTTGTTAGTCCATATTTTACATGTTTACATCTCGCCGATTATA
>JAODAI010462069.1:0-14636 GCA_027575025.1 Scotoplanes globosa | reverse complement strand
CAACAGTCAAATACTCTCAAAGTAAAACATCCTGATTAACCCTAAGTCAAATCACTGCATGAACCCACATTATATCGAAAAAGCAGATTAAGTAGAAATGATGGTCGTCCAAATATATTATAAACACATTAAATCACAGGTTCACCAGTAGAAAAGACCAGCCGATTGATCGAAACGGGTCTCAACGATCATCCCTCTAGAGAGAATCCTGGGCCGAAGTAATGTGTTGATCAATGACTCTCGCAAGAGCCACGTCACTCAATCACCAGGATCCCATTCTCCCCCCATATGGAACGCAACTCGCGGCAAACAAGTTGCCCCTATTAGTCGCCTTTTACGACATGCAAGGGGATGCAGTGTGTGTATTTCATAGTCCCGCACACACAGGGTACGGACTGCACTATTAAACTGGAAGGTTAGAAATGAGCCAATAAACACCTAGGTATACATTTTATTTTTGGACAACTAAATGCCCTCACATGCTATTCAACATTTTATTCAATTTCACATCAAATTTGTATTCACAAATTTCCCCTTTCTCCTCTGTTCTCTCCTTTTTATTTTTTCAAAAATCCTGAGGGTGCAAGACTCAATGGCCCCCCTTGATACGCCACTGATTGACTTGTCTAAAGCACAAGGTTGAAGTTTGTCAATTGCAATCACTGAGGACCCAGGAATAGCTGGGAAGTGGCCTGGAATTAGCAGTAGGCCTACATGAACTAACAAATATATAGGAGAGCCGTTATTGTTTATGATAAGCGACAACCAAATTGGAATAAGTCTAATGACTTGTACATTACAATTTCACCCATGATGGCAGTACAACATTAGTAAGATACCGCAAAATTACCAGGGAGTTACACGAATAAGATAACCGGCGCTATATACCAGGACTTTATCCTGGACGTATAACACTTTTCCAAATTACATTTGCTACCCGAATCTGGCAGAAAGACAAAACTCCTAGGGTAAGTGGGGGTATTCAGCTTAGTGGGGATATTCAGCTTAATGTGTAGTTTTTTATACAAAACACCCCAAATTAAATATTTTTTTAAATAAAAAGTGACCCACTATGTTCTTTAACAATGTTTATATTTATTTGCCATATCAAGCAACAAACGATCAAAATATATGATTTTGAACTCGACCGAAATGTTAAATTTGTCAAAATTAAGCATTCTTAACTTTTGAAATAAGAATCGAAGGTAGGCCCTACACAAATCATTGTTTTTTACCTGAAATAATTTCTTTTTCAGTTTAATTTTATCTTATTTGAGTTGTTGAGATGTTAGTAAATACAATTATTGTTCTTTTTTATGAATTACAAATGAAATCTATGAAATATTACTGAATGTTGAAAACCCTCACCAAATTAATGTGTGAGGGGGTATTCATCTTATGCATTGACTTTACACACTAAAGCAGTATATTTGACCAACAATATACCAACAGCATTTTCCAGTACAAGTATGAAAACTTCAACGTTATTTGTGGGAGAAATATATTGTGTATTTACATGGGGTTTGATTAAGCCTATGTGAATACAGGATGAAATATTCAATCCATTTATGGAACACTTTATTCCCCTCTTTGAATATTTACAGCTATGGATGTTTTTTATTGCCACTAAGCTGAATATACCCTCACATAAGCTGAATACTCCAGCAGTGACATGTCATTTTAAAATTGAAATATTTTATTAATTTCTTTCTTATTTCAGATAGTCCTAGGTATTTATTTCTAAATGTTGGAAACAAAAGTGTTTGTAGTATATGCAGTCATTCTAGGTGATAGACCAACTAATTATTGAATAATATAAAAAAATGGCTTAATAAGCTGAATACCTGAATACCCCCTCGCTTATCCTAGGCATATATATATACTACTACTAGCCTATAGGCATATATGGTTGAGAGAAAAATAAAAAATCAACACAAGGCCTATAGGCCTAAGTCCAAAATGAACTCTTAGAATAGCATGCCTAAACTAGAAGTGAAACATTCAAACCGGAAGTGGGCTTTTAGAATCCCAAATAGCACCAGAAACCAATGCAAGTTATTAATTAGATTTCTAAAACATTCTGAATAGGGAAATAACCTATATTCCTTAATGATATTGAACAAATAAGTGAAACTAGGCCTATTATAAGTGAAAACGAATAAGCTACAAAATAACAAAATTAAGTATAAACCTAAAGTATTAATAATTAAGGAACTTAGGGATAGGACACATACATTACCATGCATTTCCCTATGATCAATTATGCTAATGCAATATGTATTACTATAAAGTGTGTAAATAATTAATCACGTATTGACTAATAATACCTTCAGAACACAAAGATATAGTATTTGTACTACTGGTCTAGGCTCTGTGTTATATAGTACATGGCAGAGCCGTATATATACGGCTCTGGTGTATGGACATAATTTCCCAGTTATTTAGGGGTGAACTAATATTTTAAAAGTCATGGTAGGGCATACAATTCCTTTACTAAACGAAATTAATCCCTAAAGTGGGTTGAGGAAGAAAATACTGACTGACAGCCAAAGCTCTCCACCTTCCTCTATCCGTAGCCACGACCTTCTAATCCCCATTACATCCAGCCTTCCTAAATCCCTCTCAACACAGTCCTTCCATCTCAAACGAAGTCTCCCGCTATACCTTATACCAACCTCCACATGTGACATCGCCATTTCTGGAGTTGCCCTTCATCCATACGCGCTACATGTCCAGCCCACCTTATGCTCCCCCTTATCATTCTTTCTGTAAGACACATATGCATCCCAATATTCTGCCGAATATCCTCCAACATCCCCCTGTCCACCCGCTTAACCCCTGCAATCTTTCACATTCAATTATTTTCGCACACTTTGAGTCACTGCTGTTGAGCCCCTGACGGGGTCACCGTGTCTCAAGCCCGTAAATACATGCTGGGATAACACATGTACCTAATATCTTCTCTTTTAATTTCTTAGAAATGTGTCTATCTGGCATACCCCACTATTAATTTATCCAGGCCAGAGTCCCCGACTGGATCCATTTACGCACCTCCCCCATTTGACCGCACATCGCCAGAAATAATTCCCCCTAGATACGGAAAACTAGTACTCTTCTTAATAGCTTTTTATGCAAAAGCTATACCCAACTCCTGTCGTTGCATGCCCACTGATAAAACATCTGTCTTATCCAGGCTCATATACGCAACCCATGCCTCTCAAATACCCTTCCATTCTACCAACACCTCCTGCAACTCCTGCTTACTATCCATAACTATTGCTAGGTCGTCAGCTTATAACTTTCCTGCTAATCACTTCCATTACTATAATGCAAATAAGTGGAGTGATGGCACTTCCCTAAGCCCAATATTAACCTCAAACTCTTCTGACATCCCTGAACCAACCAGAACCCCGGCTACCCCTTATACCTTCATAAAGGCCATCCACCATCCTAACCTCTGATTCAGGTACACCCATCCACCTTAGCGTAGACATAACTAACTCCATAGGAACCGTACTCCCTTTCACCTTCAATTTCTCCTTTCGCCTCCCTTCCACATCCAATTTATTGTCCACCAGCCGTCTAAGTGAGAACATCCCATCGCGTTTCCCTCTCCCCCTATGAAAGCCCTGCTGGTCCTCCCCGATCCGATCTCCGTCTCAACTCTAGCCCTAATTCTTCTATCCAAACTCCTTTCTAAAAGTTTAAAAACTTGTCTGGCAGTGTGCTACCCCAGCAGGTTTCCTGGGTCATGAACATCACCCTTTGCTTCCAAATAGGCACAATCATGCAGGCCAGTCCGTCAGTCCCTTGGGGGTACTCCCTCCCTCAAACACACATTGAATATGTGAGTCATATTAACCACTTCACTCCCACATCCCCTGTAATAATAAATATTTCCACCCTCGTTTCGTTCAAGCCCGCAGCCTTATCCCTCTTCATCCGTCTCAGAGCCCAATCCACTTCAAAGTCCGAGATCTCGATGACCTCAATCTTACCCTTCAATGCGTTGGGTAAACCCAGATCAGCACAGATCAGCACATCCTTCTGGATTACACTGCTCCAAAAAGTAGTTCAGTCTCCGGTACCGTAATTACCTCACCCTTGTAGGTGACCAACCTCCCATCCGGATCCTTAACCACTCTGCCTCCCTTAATATCCACGCCCTCTTCATTCATGCCCCGTGCCATTTTCAAGATAAGTTTCCTTCCCCATCATCCATCGCCCAGCTGCCTATAAATGCTATATTCCATATCACATCTTGCATTTGCTATGGCCCTCCTAGCTGCTCTCTTTTCTACCCATAAAGGTGGCGTAAAGCTAACTCTGGTTGTATCCCACTGACTATCCATGGCCTCTTCTAGTTTCTTCCAAACCTCCCTCTTTTCGCCACCGCCTTATAGCTACATTATTCGCTCACCACATCTGGCTTTTCTTCCACGAACTTCTCTTTTTGCCCTAGGTCCTTCCACAAAGTTTATCTTCCCTACCCACAAAAGAAAGTTTGAAGAACCCCCATCACTCTTCCTCTACCCACATACCTGCTCACATAGCTCCATAAAGCTACGTGCCACCATATCCTTACACACTTCAGCCACATACTCTTGCACAACCACCATATAAACACTTTTTGTCCCACTTCCCTCACTATATTATGCTTGTGTAACCACAGTACAAAAACTAGAGGTTTATCCTGCATGGTAACATGCTCCCCGACTAAAACCATACAGTTTTTAACTATACACAATTGCCCGCCCCCTGCTAACTACCAGCAAGTTCACATCCGTTTTGTACAATCCACTCCTATACGAGATTTTGTGATTGGCTATCTTTTTAAAGAAAGAACTGACCACCACCATGCCATTGCGGAAGCATAACTCTGTCAACACGCTACCCTCCCTGTTCCTCGTACCCTATCCAAAATTCCCCCATACTCTAATTCACCAGCCCCAGTGCCTCCAAAATGGGCATTAAAGTCCCCCGTTACGTACAACATGGTACCCTCCTCCACCTGACCCATCGTCTTCTCCAGCGCACCTAAAGACAATCTTATCGGTTTTCACCCTCCCTGTTTGGAGACCACATACAAAAATAATACCCGCCAGTTGAATACTAACTATAATCCACATCAGAATAATTCTCCCTTCCCACCTTTCTACACCACTTCCTTGCCCTTCCCTGCTGAAATTATACTACCCACCCCATAACTCTTTCCGTTGCCCTGTATGAAACTATTTAAACCCCTCCTCGTTCTACATCCCTTCCACTTCATCTCCTGCACACAAATAATTTACAACCACCGCCTATACCCATCATCTCCACCACTTCTAAGCTCTTCCCTCCCATAGAACATACATGAAGACTACCTATAGCCGGACTTCACATCAAGGCCGATGCCGGTGGATCGACCCATATGACTTCGATAATTTCTCGTCGCTGTCCAGCCAGACACGGACACGACCCAGGACGCGACTCCGGACGCGGTAACCAAATAGCGATCGTCATTTAACATAATGATGAAAGTGTGGGACAAATGGCCACAGCAGCGCTGCCCTGGCTGACCTGTGTGCGGTTTTATATCGTATTTATCCTTCTGCCAGATCGCCACCATGCAAGGCTAACAAGCCCCATCAACCGGGACACATAGACACAAGGCGCTGCCCATCATCTGTGTGCGGTGCTATATCAGGTTGTTCCTTCTCCTAGAAGATTTAAAGATTTACCGACCAAGGCTAAGGAGCCGCATCTATATACATGTATTTGGATTACATAATCAGCCCAAATATACCTTACACCCCAAAATCCAAGCGCAGTTTCGCAGGGCTCTAAAAACCCATTTGTTCCACTTGTATTTTAAGGATTGAATGGGTTTTAGTTATTGTTATTATGGTTATGTATGTTTGTAATTTGTTTGTTTTCGTTTTGTTTGTTTTCTCCTAAGTTGATTGTAAAGCGTTTGAATATGTTATATACATAAGACGCTATATAAATTAATTGTTATTATTATTATTATTATAGCAACTAACTTTATCCTCTCCGCCCGCTTAATCCCTGCCATCCTTCTCGTCCAGTTATTTCCACACACTTGTAAACTCTGTTCTTGAGCAATAGACATAACGGATATCAACCCCCTGGGTATGCAAAACTACCCCTTTGCTTAATCCCTTTGCCTTTTAGGGTAATACCCAACTCATGTCGCTACGCGCTCACTGACAAGACCTTTGTGTTATCCAGGGTCATACGTAGCTCCCGACTCTCAAATAAATCCTTCCACTATACCAAAACCTACAGTAACTTATGCTTGCTTTCCATAACTACTGCCAGATCGTCGGCGTTTAAAAGCTTTTGCAGGATGTTCTTAGTACTGACTTTCCTGCTAATCACTTCCATTACCATAATGAAAAGTAGAGGACTTAGTGCACTACCCTGCGTGAGCCCAATATTTACCCCAAACTGTTCGGACATCATAGAACCAACCACAACCCTACCTTTTGCACTATCATAAATAGACAATACATGCATGGAGTATTATATTATTTTGAAATATTATGTTGTTATCGAATTAGAAAATTTTGATTAAACATATATATATAATTTATCAAAGATATATGGTCTCAAAAAATATCTAACTTGATATGGCTCTACGGTTCAGAATTACACCGTTTCCTACACAGTTTCCTTGTCCCCAAGATTGAGGCGGCTACAGAGGTACCGCTAACGATTCATCCAAACTTTTATTAATGGTAGTATGATATACTACCTTTTTCAATAATTCTCTAGTTGTAGACATGGTCATCCCATTTGGACGTCCAACCGGGGACCGAACCCCTGTCACGGTGGCACAAGAGTGTAGCGCTTACCACTACGCAATAACATACTGCCTTTCCTGATAATCACTTGCATCAACATTATGTAAAGAAGTGAACTAAGAGCACTGCCCTGCCTGAGCCCATGCAATCTTTACCCCAAACTATTTTGACATCACCGAACCAACCAAAACCCTACCATTGTAGCCTTCATAAAGACCGGCTACCATCCTGACTTCCGCTTCAGGGATACCCATCCACCTCAACGTATATACATAACTAATTTCCTGGGTACAGTATCATATCACAACCATACAAAAGCCTACGACACCCATTACCATACTCCCTTTGACCTCCAGCTTTTATACTTTACAATATAACAGTATTACATGCTTAGTATTGTGTTACATACTAAGTCACACTTTCATTCTAGAATTGTAGGTGTTAATTCAACACCCCCGGTGTAGACTTATATAATGATCCAAGAGTAATCAAATTCAGTAGTCTTGTTGTAAAATTAAACAGTATTTTTGCTGGACATGTGAGAAAGGGTTGTACATGGCATTAAGACAAAATAAGTTTAATTTCTCCTCACTCCAATTTGTTTTTCTTTAGGTTTTTCATTTAAAATGGTTGTCATCGATTGCAGGAATGGTCAAGTTTTTCTGGTCCTTTTCAACACAGAGAGTATACGAACCACCAAAGCCTTTGCTATACCAGTTAGAGCCACTGGAATATAATTTAGATCAAATGTCAGTTTTATAATAAAACAACTTTAGTCTTCATACGTGGTGAATTGTGTGTACCGGTGATTTTTAATAGGCTGCACGTGCAAATGCAATCGTCCCAAGTTTAAGAAAATAATGACTTGATTTAGTTTGGAATAATTACCAAAATAAAATCCATTGGTATCTTACCTCATTATATTACTATTCATATATATAAAATCAAGAATTTAAGCATGCAGTGCATATACGCCATGTTTTGTATGCATATATATATATATTTTAATTAAACAAATATTTCATATTGTTTGAACATTTTATATTCTTTTTGGCATATTTGTAGGAAGAGCCTAATACTTGACAATATCACGTTTATCATGCTACGTTTCTATATCAGCTGTATGGTCAGTACGGACGATGACGACAGTTCCAGTGTTCAACAAGAGGATATTGAGGTAAGAAAATAATAAGTTATTTAGTAGGCATAAATTATCATATCTGTTAGCTCAGTGTATAGAGTGTTATCAAGTGGCTCAAATTCGGGGTATTGGTGAATATTAGTCCAGTGGCTATGTGTGTGTGTGGGGGTGGGGGGGTTCTATACTTCTCCGTGATATACTCCCGAACAAAGTTCATATATATATCCTTTAACCTGTGATCATGTGTCATTTGTATATTTTAATTGTACGAGCATGTAAGTTGTAACGCTTGTTATATATGATTCGAAGGGAAACCTACATACATACCAACGTACGAATCCACTAGTATCTCATTAGTGACAAAAATATCCACATCTACAAACACATAATGAACTCACCCAACTGTAACCATATTACTTGACGATGACGAAACTAGTTAAATTATTTTATTATTATGTAGTGTGATAACGTTAAAATACATTTGGCACAGGGGACTTGCACAATGTTTTATCTGAATGTTGCATTGTGAACAGCCAATCTTTCTCTCTCTCTACCTCGTGAGTTCCTGGCAAGGGGTGAGGAAGAATACTCTAGCCAACATCCGCATCATTGGCGCCAGTGTTCTCACTTACCGCTATCCAAAGCCATGACCTTACAAGCACTATCCCCAGTGGTGTAGCCAAACGGTAGGGAGAGGGGAAAGACCCCACATATTTTTGGGGACGATGACGAAGAAGAAGAAAAAATGGGAGAGAAAAAATGAGAATATTAAAACTGAAAAGTTATTGCCCACATGATGGACGACCCTCCTCCATCCAACGATGATGCCAGTGGGGGAAAACTTACCCTCTCACTGGGAAATATTTTTGTATCCGTCACGGAAATTAAATTATTTCTATGTTTTCACTGGTGAAAAATAAGCTATGATGTAAAAACAAGGATTTCTCCGATGAATTGAGTGATATTCCCCGACGGGCGCTAGGCGTCCCCCAAAGTGAGATTTCTTTCCAGATAGAGGGATATTTTCCCTGATGGGGGCTGAAATACTGCATATACTTGTGATATTGACCTTTTATTAAAGCAAAATTTTTCCAACCGTACATATATACACGGTTGATTTTTGGGTAGAATTTTAATAGGCTGTATAGAACATAAAATCGGGGAGAAGAGCCTCCCCACTGCCGGGAAACGTCGGTACCCCATTTAAGCCCTGACGCCGCCGTTGCCTTCGTCATAGCGGTATAAATGACATCGATGCTGTATAGATGCTCATTTAAACAAGAAAGATGCAACCCGGGGGCGGCACAAGATCTGTAATAAACAAAACATGTCATACACGCATCATGAAAGGTTTCAGGAAACATATTCACAATCTTCCACACAATAGTACAAAATATCCGGTGGGGTACGGTGGAGAATTGTGTCACCAGGATTTCTCCGACGGAGTTTCCTTACCGACGTAGGCAAACCTCCAGTTCCGTGTCAGAGAAGTCTTGATTAATCAACACATGTATAATCATTTTTTAATTGATCCTATGTGCATATTAGTAAACTTTGATTTTAGAAGATGGCACTTTGCCACTTTGGATTATAGCTAAGTATTTTGTATCTAGGCTCATTTGAAAGATCAAAAATTTCGCTACGCTCCGCGCCAAATGGATTGGCGCTTCGCTTAGTCAGTTAAATGGGGACAAAAAATTGAATTCCCCCACAACAAAATCTTGGCTACGCAATAATAAATACGAGAAAAAGGAGTAATATTTTTATGATTATTTTACTTTCTTGTCAATTTTAATTACTTCCATATTTGCCGACAACGGCCTAATTCGGGGGTGATGGGTCATGTAAATAGTTTTCGAATCATTATGATTCCGAAATCCACGTGTTGGTATAATTATTACTAAATTGATTGCACGAATGGTAGTATTATAGCATACAATCAAGGCACCTTAATTCATTTCTACATTTTTGTTCCATCCCCAAAGTGATCCTCAATGCCATTACAGGTGATAATTAGGTACGCAAAAGGCCCTGTATCTGCTATATTGAGGTGCAATGGGTAGATCATCCGTCTGTAATGTACCAGAAAGAGCCACGTCCTTCTAAAGATATCCTAGTCAAACAAAATCAAAAACAAAAACAATACACAAATTAATTCATATACCACTGGCTGAAATACGGGTAGAAACATTTACAATAGCTGTAAATACCACATGATTATGGTATATATGACACTCCTCTAGAAACACGTTCTACTCTACCACCAGCCTCCCAAAAGAGGGTAGATCCTTAAATATATCGCGAACCGGCCATCCATCTTGCAAAATATCACACCTTTGAAATTTGATTTGTGTGCTATAAAATCACTGTTGAAATAAATGGTGTTTATATTTATTTCATTTTTATTTAATTACAGAAGAATATTCTACAAGAGTCCAGTGATACTGCCGAGAGAGAGGTAGCGTACAAAGAATGCCGACTGAATTCGTTCCTAGATGTCGGGAACGAAAATGGGTTTTCCCTTGTGAAGAATGTACCATACGATGGAAATTGTTTTTTTCACAGTGTAAAGGCTCTGGTAGAGTGCCAAAGTCCAGTGGAGCTGCGAAAAGATCTAGTGAAATATCTTAACTCAAACGTGAGTTATTGTAAATAATTATTACGAATGCATCTCGAGAAGGGGGTCGTGCATATGAGATCGCTGGTTCGAATACCAGCTCTGCTGGTGATTAGAGCTGGTGATTAACTTGAGGTGTCTCCTTGGACAGGGAACCATATATTGATTGCTTCACTTTACCCAGATGTATAAATGGGTACCTGCGAAGTGATCTGTATTTATATCGATGCCCGGTTGTGTGGCTGCAGCTCATATCGGATTCATAATATCAATAAATGAAAGAATTACAGAATTAAGGGCAATGTTAAAGTTTCATGGACAGCCGACCGGCAGACGGAGCGGTTGGACACAAGGATATAATATATACTGGTTCATGCCATGTGATACTCCGCATGTGAGCCAGCAGGCCTGTAAATATAAGTGAACGTCACTCAATGTCTGTCACACAACCAGTCTTCATTGTTATCACATGCAGCGAGTCGTATCCACGTACTCGCTCCTCTTGTTAATACGTGAGGCAGATATATCCGTAGATGTTATTATAATATTATATATTATATATTCATGGGCCATATATAACAGTGATACTATAATAATTGGTGGTGTTATTCATTTTAAAATGATACTGTAACCAGTTCAATAAAACATATTGCTGTTCATTTTATTTTTTTATAAAGAAGAGTAATATGACTTTCTAAATTTGTATTTTATGTATTTATGCTGTATTGATTTCATATATTAAGTATCCTAACTGTCAGGTGTCATTAATATGATTATAAGTTATTATTTTCATTATTATCATACTTGCTAAAGGGCCAGACAAGAAAAGCTTGCTTTTTCTGGTTTCTTTTTCTTTTTGTATAGTATAGTGACATTTTATGACGAAGGCATGTATTATGTTATATCTCTCTCTGCCTCGTGAATCCCTAAAAAGGGGTGAGGAACGATATACCAACTGACAGTCGCATCGTTGGTCAAAGCCCTCCACCTCCCTCTATATGTAGCCACGACCCTCTAATCGCCATCACCTCCAGCCCTCCTAAAATCCCTCTCAACACAGTCCTTCCATCTCAGACGAAGTCTCCCCCTACCCCTTCTACCAACCTCCACATGAGTAACATCGCCATTTTCGGGACTCGTTCTTCATCCATACGTACAACATGTCAAGCCCACCTCATGCGCGCCATTATCACCCTTTTTGTAAAATTCCTATTCATCCCAATCTCCTTCCGTATATCATCCACCCGCTTAACCCTGCAATCTTTGTCATCAATTATTTCTTATCCAGGCTCATAGGCAACCCATGCCTCTCAAATAAACCCTTCAATTCTACCAACACCTCCGGCAACTACTGTTTACTATATAACTTTCACAAAATGTGTCTTGTATTTTGTCAAGAAATCTAATTGTTTGTGTTACGTGTATACAAATTGAAATAAACATAACAAGAAATCAATAAAGATACCCACAGTTCCCAACGGGATTTTAATTTATAATTGTCTATCTGTATACGCACTCACCATGATGAAGAGTTAATTTACGTTTATATTGTTATTTTCAGAATGCTTCACAGATGCTGAAGGATACAACCACCCCAGACTTAATAGAAGACATTGAAGCAGCCAACTATTCCAGAGACGTCCAAGATAGTCGCGTCATCCAAGCTACCGCCGAATTTTTAAACATAATGGTGATTGTGTTTTCAGTGGAAGAGAATGGGCAACATTTTGAATCGTCCTACTTCCCTGATAGTGGCAAATATGACGGAAGTGTCCATGTTGGGCATATGAAGGACCATCACTATGTCCCATTGACAAAGAGTGAGTACTAGTTATATGTATAGTATTTAACATAGGCTTACAACTATGTAATTATTAATATAAGTAGCCTATACTGTACAACATAACTGAGCAAAAAAATCTTCTGAAGATAATGATTATTAAACATCTGAAAATAATGGATGTAAGTGGTCGAAATCATCAATACTTAAAATGATATTGTTTAAAAAAAATTACGACCGCCCGTTTGTTCTAGTGTATTTGAAAACGCAATAGTTTATCTATATTTGCTTAATTAAAACGGTATATTTAGCTATCCTGCTGTGGTTATACATTAATTTCAATGCGTAGGGGCGAAGAATATTGTATATAGGATAATAAATTAACAATGTGGTTGACATAGCCCCAGGCTATACAATGTTAATTATATATTCAGACTACAAAATCTTACCTCGTGGTATAGTCCTGCGGAGTTCCACTACAATATTTACGTTGTAACCTATGTGTGTTGGCGATCCGTAATAACATGCCTTTAATTTGATATAATGGCTGTCGTTCATTTTTGACGCATGGCTAGCCCACTTACACTATCAGTATATTGACAGTAGAATGTGTTCACCCTTGTCTTTTCTCTTATAATTATGTTTGTGAGTTTTCCTTTAAAGTAACGCCGATCATCCGTCTTTCTATTTTTGTGTTTTTGTGTTCTTTGAAGTTTCTTTACTGATTGGCCAGTGACCATGTATGTCCACCATAGTATTAAGCATTGGTCAAAATATTTTATTTTGATTGAGATCGGCAGCTTACTGGCTCGGCCTGAATATATCCCTGTATATACCGAAATACCTCCATACTATCTTTATTCTGACATAAACCTCTTATTTGTTTTTATAGTTTTAACAAATATAATCTTGTAATAAAATTATTAAAGTATTCCCGTAGGCCGACTGAAAACAACTCGCCATGCAGTCCAACAGTGACTGTTTCTTTTCCAAATGTAAATAAAACTATATAAAAGTATCCAATTCTAGAATATTTTACTATGCATGTCAATAAATTATGAAAAAAAATCATATTCAATTTCATATATCAGTTTCCAAATTATATTTCAACTACATCAGAAAAGTACATTTTATTTACATAATCAAATGATAATTATTATAAGAGAAAGGGAAATACATATATTACCATCAACTAGGTTGAAGGGATAGAAAATAATCTAAAATTAGCTTGTGTACCCTTTAAATGTAGAAAAACAATTATGGTGGGTGGTAAGTGAAAATCATCGCTTTCTACCCCTTGAATCCCTAACGAGCTGAGGGCGAGGAAGACAATACTAACCGACAGCTGCCTCACTAGCCAATGCTCTCTACACGTAACCACGACCTTCCAATCTCCATCACCTCCAGCTATCCTAAAATCCCTCTCAACACATTCCTTCCATCTCAAATGAGGTCTGCTCCTACCCCTTCTACCAACCTCCACATGTGACATCGCCATTTCCTGGAGTCGCCCTTCATTCCTACGTTCTACATGTCCAGGCCACCTCACGCGCCCCTTTATCACCCTCGCCATAAGACTCCTATTCATCCCAATCTTCTCCCGAATAACCCCAACCTCTCTATCCATCCGCTTAACCCCCGCAATATTTATCATCCAATTAGGTTCGCAAACTAGGAGATGCCAGCTCTTGAGCCACGACAAAGCCACTATATCACATGTCCGTAAATACATGCTGTAATAACACATGTACCCAATACCTTCCCTTATATTTTCTTAGAAATACGTCTATATGACATAATTCCCTCTAAGATATCGCCATTTTCGAGAGTCGCTCTTTGTCCATGCATTATACATGGCCCACCTCATACTCCCCCTTATCGCACTCTCTGTGAGACTCATATTCATCCCAATATCATCCCGAATAACCTCCAACCTTTATAACCATCCGCTTAACCCCCGCAATCTTTCTCATCCAATTATTCTTGCTTAAGTTGGAGACGCTGTTGTTGGGCCCCGGACAGAGCTACTGTCTCTCTATCGCTCTACCCCACGAATCACTAACAAGGGGTGAGGAGGAAAATACTAACTGACAACCGCAAATAAAAACATGCTGGGATAACACATGTAACCAATACCTTCCCTATTAATTTATTAGAAATATGTCTATATGATATGACCCCCTCTATATTTCTCCAGGTTATATCTCCCCACTGGATCCGTTTACGCACCTCCCCATCAGACTGCCCATCCCCAGAAAATAATTCCCAAGACACGGAAAACTATCCGTC